>NMRB01000369.1:201602-217427 GCA_002633025.1 Notospermus geniculatus | reverse complement strand
AAAAACTCTATCCCAATTTGAGAAATCGAAAAATTCGCGCAAAAGTGCAAAATTTCCCACTTCTTATTTTCCACTTGTATTTCTATAGGTATCTGTGTGGAGCACCTTGATGCGGCATTATGCGGCTGATCCACCGGCTTTATGACGACTTTACGATAAGCGATGGAGTTTACAACTACATGTACAGTTCCCGACGTGTTTACGACGGCTAGTGGATCAGCGACATTATACAGATGAAACCGTTCATGTTTTCACCTTTTTCATTTTTTTAAAGAATTCCCTCCGACTCACTTTGTCGATAGTCCTGTCGGTACCACCGTCCTCGAGGGAACAAAACTGACCCTAAGATGCCGGGCAAACGGATATCCCGCACCATTATACTCATGGTACAGGAATGGACAACTATTCGTTGAGAATACCACCCTAACATCCACGACAATATACGGCATCAAGCTATCAGAGGCTGGGGAGTATTACTGTATGGCAAGGAACAGATTGGGCGCTGTCCTCAGCAGGAGGGTCAATATCCACATTGCTTGTGAGTTTAAAGACGAGACCGAATGGATAGGGCCGAACTTGATCCGGACCGGTGTAACAGTAAAGTATGTCCACCTGAAAAAGTGCCCGTTTCTAATTGTTCAAAGACGGCTATAGAAACCAATCGCTAGAGATCAGAATGTAACAATAGGATCTTTCGTTCCTAGGACAGTTTTTCCGGGGGACATTCTCCCCTTTCACACCGCGGTCTGAGCCCGGCGCAGTATTTCGTAGTTTAAAAAGAGTTAAAGTTAAAGTTTGGATTATATAGTCTGATATCAACAACGGTAGAGGTGTCATCAGACTTTACACTTTAACCCCGGTCTACCCTGAAAACTTTCAGTAGAACTCAGGTGAGCTGCTCATTCAGCGCTACAATCCGAGCATTTCCGACCGGTACCCATTTATACACCTGGGTGGAGAGAGGCCAGTGAGCAGAGACTTGCCCAAAGTCTCACGCCCCAGTGGGATTCGAACCCGGGACCCTCTGACCACTAGTCGGAGGCCCGAACCACTACACCACCGTGGCACCCTCTTAGACAGTTTTTCTGGGGGACATTCCCTTTCAGACCGCGGTCTGCCCCCGGCGTAGTATTTCATAGTTGCCCGTTTGCCAGCCCCGATTCGGAAACGAACCCAAAACGGCGGTACGAACAATGCAGTTACAATGTACATGTACAGTACCTCGTGGAAATTAGAATAACCTGCCGAAAAAGGGAAGAATGTCCCCCGGAAAAACGGTCTAACAACAAAAGATCCAATTAGTGTTACATTCTGATCTCTAGCGATTGGTTTCTATAGCCGTCTTTGAACAATAAGAAACGGACACTTTTTCAGATGGACATACTTTACTGTTACACCGGCCCGGAACAAGTTCGGCCCTTCCCTTTCACACCGCAGTCTGCGCCCGGCGTAGTATGTTGCCGTTGTTGCCCGTATGCAAGCTTCGATCCGGACGGCGGTTGTATTAACGAACAATAATGCAGTTACCTCGTGGAATTGAACCTGCCGAAAACAGCCCCAAGAATATATATTAAGTACCAAGAATGTGCAACTCCGAATACATGTATGTGCCAAAATGTGAGTTTAGTAAATTGCCTCTGGTGCCCCTGTAACTGAATGGATCTTAATTGGTGAAGGATTGTGTAGAGAAGATCATTACGAACAAAATGACACATCCCATAGTCATATGCACCTAGACATAACCGAGCTACAAAGCATTTTTGAATGGACCATATTTTCGACAAATTGATATTGTAATTGATCTCATAGTTTGACACTCTCTGACCTACATGCATACAACAAACCCATGGTTTCACCAAAATAAAAAATAATAATATTTGAATGCTAGTAATTTGTCTGCAACTTGACATAAGAAAATTGATGATACTCTCTATAAGTACATGTACATGTAATACAATTCAGTCAACAACCGTTAAATCTAAGACATTGGTTATTTAAGGCCTATACATGTAATACCGTACGCCCTCTGTTATCAGAAAAAGTAACTTAATGCCCACCCTTTTGCTTTATTACTATTATACATTCTTGGTACTTATATTCTTGATACCACGTATACAAGGTACATCCCCGTATGTGATCCTTGATGTAACGACACACTGAATGATTTTTTTCCTTCCCCCAAGATATGAATGCCTTCATGTCAACCGTCGACAGGACAATCAGGGTAAACCAAGGTGAAGCCGTCCACATAAAACTTCTCCCCATCGACGGCTACCCCACGCCTGAGGTGACCTGGACTGAGGGAGATACTCCGCCACCAAAAACCGAGAGATACCACGAGACCCTGAATGGCGATTTCGTCATCCTAGAAACGAGATTAGAAGATGACAACATGGTGTTACGCGCCAAGGCTGAAAATCTCTATACAAAAACGAACTTCCATTCTCCAGCTACTACCGTGAGGATACAGCGTGAGTTCCTTATAAATCTCACCAACATGAAGGTCAGTTCATACTTCCTCGCCGACTGCGGAAGGGAAAATGTTTGTTAGCATCGCACTGCTCTAGGCTACTGTCTCCTGGCCCCAGACAGAAGATGTTAGCCTGGTTCCACTGGCCTACTCCAGACGGCATTGTGAATATTAATCAGCGCCACCATCGATGGCCAGAGGAACCAGACTTACAAAAAGCGGCACGCTCATTCTCAACTTCGAGTTGCGAAACAGTGCCAAATTACCGAAGAATGACGGAAAGACCCGAAGTGTTACGAATGGCGGCAGGCTATGTTTATTATTTTGACCTACATAGTTCATATATACACACACACACGATCAATGTACACCGAAAACCCGAGTGCTCGCGAGTGTAGGCCTACACACCGACCAGAACTGTTTGAATCTACACGTACATGTACGTACATGTATTTGAATAATCTCAGTTATCAATATTAGGCCTGAAAACTGTTGCTACACATAAAAGAATGAGTTGATATGGTACCTTGCCTAATGAAGGATCAGTAATGGTATCACAACGCCTCAGACTTCTCAAGTGACGAAAAGAATATTGGCGGCCATTTTTTACTGAAGATTCATTGCCGCTGAGATCATGTGATTCATGACCAATCAGAAGGCGTCCTCAAAAATAACCTCGAAAATTTCCCAAAAAATCGTTAAAAAACTCGAATCGAGTGATATAATTCAAATTTCTTTATTCGGGGCACGCTTTGACCCCAAAAGATTTGAATATGCGGCAATAGGCAATATTTTACGTGAGAGAAAAAGGGCGGAAAATCGGTGACAAAATCGAAAAGCGCTAAAAGTGTGATGATTTTAGTTGTGAGAATGCCTGAAGGCCGCCTGATCACTGAAGTATTTTCTGCTCTGCTTCTGGTCGGCGAGGAGGTATGAATCGGCGCTCAATTCATCTCCAGTTCATGTTATAAATGCATTAATCCCCCAAAATATCTGTGATATAAACACATTGTTTAAAAATCTCCACACGCAAGACCGACTGCAGGTCATATGAAAACGTTACCATCGATCGAATCCCCTTCACAATTTCAGACGTTGGTAGCGCTTTCAGTCACATTCCTCCCAAGTTCATTGTGCCACCAGAGGATACCATCGCCCGTATCGGAGATTGGGCCACTACTCTTGAGTGTGTTATCAATGCCAGGTAGGAATGTTTGCAGCTCCTCAACGCTAAGCTGCCACTTTTTTACAAGAACTGGCGGAGCTCGCTCAAGGGTGGACCGGCGTCGATCTCGACCGACCTTACTCGAGACGATCGGAGCCACACAATATGGAAGACGCTCATTTTCTCGTAGATGCTAGTACTACTGGTACTACCCGACCGTGTATTAAAGGAGCACAGTATGCTCTCTCTTACCGGTATTTTTTTGACTGCCGAAATAGAGGGAGCCACCTAGCGGCAGCAATACGCACCACAAAAAACATTACAAAATGTACTACGTACTTGTACGTGTACATGTAGTAGGTCTACATCGGGTGCATTCGCCGACAACGAAGTTATTCCCTGGGGTTGGAGAGTGACGCGCACGGCGATGGTGGCTCCGAGTTCCTTTTATGAGGATGCAACTTCGTAACATTGATTCGCTACATGTAGACTATTTACCTGTTGCAGGCCAATTGAACACCTGACAATTCACTGGTACAAGAAACGAGGCAGGAATCGTCTGCTTATTGAAGATGACTACAAATACAAATTGAGCGACCATAACCGAGTGTTGACGATTAAGCATCCTGGCACACTGGACGCTGGTTTCTATGAGTGCGAAGGGACACTTAGGATTCCCCGAGGACCACGGTACTCCCCCGTCTCCCTATCAGCCCAGCTACATGTTTACTGTAAGCAGATTTCAATTCATGACTCTTCCATGACTCTGGAAGGTTGGAAATGAGATTCATTTAGTCATCATAGGCCTTGAGATTCCTAACCTGGCCGTATTCAAAAAGGGTGATCATCGCACGATTATTATAAAGACTTTATAGACGCGTGTAACTTCACTAAATGCACCCACTTGCACCATGGAGGTATATCTCCATGCTTGCACCATGCGTTTGACGAAGTTACACGCGTCTATGTCTTAAACACCCTTTTTGAATACGGCCCGTTAGTGTAACATTTCCTTTATCTTTTGTTTGGAACAATAGTTTAAGGGAAATTTGTCACCTCGAATATGTTTTGTGCATACGGCCCCTGTACATCAGTACGTAGCTTACAGTGCATTTGTTTGCGAGTCGTAGATGATAATAGGAAGTCAGACATCTACATGTACCACCGTCTCAGAACGAGGTTATGTGAAATATGTACAGAATCTCAATGTAGCCTCACTCTGAAGTCTTAAAAATGGCGAACACTGACGTTCATTACTGCCTCTATGGCCTAGTGCGTGCGGCTTTCATTGCACTCCTTTTCCCTGCATTTTTGTATCCTCGGATCGATGATTACACATCCATCTCAATTCATCAGTTCTTGTGTTGAAAGTTTATTGGGACAGCCTGTATAGTGCATGGCTTTGACCAGTCTATCAACTATCACTATTCATTTTCTATCTATTCATGACATTCAAATTCTAAGTCCACTTCTCGGGGGCGCCATTATCATTCCATATACCGCATGTTTACACGAAAATGCTGTTTTGCAGTTGCTTTCTCTTCCAATCCAGCGGCCCCTGCACTGGTAAAGGAAACCCCTACCAATATGAGCAGACGAACAGGGGATGATGCGGTCATCGACTGTCCAGTCGATGCCTTCCCCAAGCCATCCGTCGCTTGGTACAAGAATGGCATGGCATTGTCCGTAGGCCTAGGGACAAGGTAGGAACCCTTCTTACCCATGCCCGAATGGCATTGTACGTGCGTGCCACCTTTATTTTCCGTATGGCCTCCGCTTCAAACACCAACGTTACCGTTTGCTGTCCGACGTAACATGTGGCCTCCACAACACATGAAGGACTGTATTCTAGAAGCTTCCTTAAAGCTGACCTATTTCCATTACCCCACCGCATACATATAGAGTGACAAAAGAATACCTGCCGCGCTGTGGGGCGGCAGGTAGGTTAAGTACAAACGCCCTGACCATTCTTTAAACGACATCTCCAGGCACCATATACCGAAATACAACCTAGGTGTCGCCGTCATTCAACCGTGAGGAGCCGAGGAAGACAGATATCCAATTGTTCCAGTATGGCGAGCAGTACTGGGGTCAGTATAATACGTGTTCTTCTATAGGCCTACACAGGGACATACATGTAGGCCTATTCACCCAATCATGCATGCACTAGGCCTATTGCCGAACATAAGACCCATAAAGAACGCCATATCCAACGAAATCCCACAAAATGAAAAGAATATGTAATATGTCACTCTATGCAGTGGGGTAATGGAAATAGGCCAGCTTTAACTCTAAGGTTTACTTTAGCTATATTGATTGTTTACAGGGCAGAATACTAACGCTTAAAATGGACCTTGTAGAGTTAAGGAGGCTGCTAGAATACGGCCAAAGATTTGCTCCAAACTGCGTCAGCTTGTATTTCGATCAGCCCTTACAATGAGATACATTTTGGTGTCGTCCTTCGTTCGTTAAAGGTATAACGTGATGGAGAATGGTAGCCTTTTGGTGCAACCCATCCAGCGGGATGATGCTGGCGTCTACCAGTGCTTCGCCTTAAATGTTGCTGGAGAAGTTGACTTCGTCACAGCATTGAGAGTCAGCAGTAAGTCTACATCACACACTCAGTGAAAAATTATATAAAAGTTGCATGTATTATGCATACATGTACCTCATTCAAGCACAAAATCGAACGGAAGCATACTGAGAATATCAGAGTTCTTAGTGCGATGACGGCCGGAGGGAGAGAGGATAAACGGAAGCAGCTCTCAAGAGTACCCTCGACCCCACCGTAAGACTTGTGCTGAAGCACCTAGGTGTATGTCGAGAGGTAGAGGTCACAATATGCCTTTTTACATTGTGCGGGTTCGAGGGAACCTACCTCCACCATCCTCGGGCGGGTTCGGTTAAGGATGGATTGATCACTTTTACACGGTGCGTGTTCGGTAACCCTCCTCGATCCAGTCTCGATTCGGAACGCACCGCACCGTGTAAAAAGGCCAATTGACCATGTTGACCGTCCGTGGCGAAGGCCCCTGGCCCAAGTGGTCCTGAAATCACTGATTGGCTCACGCACTAGGGACTCCTATTGGTCATCTTTTGAAATTCACCTGATTCGAGCCAGTTTCGGAGCGCGAATGATTCGAACAGCGCTTCGAAACTGCGGTGGGAGTTTAATTACTCAAGTTTACGAGCATTAGGTATACTTAACATATTGACCCGTGGCGAACACATTTTGAGGGAGTGTGTTTGTCCTTGAATATCCTGTGGTAGAGGGTCGGTTGCTTTATTGAAGAGTGTGTTTGGAGAGGGGTAGTTTCTTAATCGTTTACCGTCAAATCTATGAGCAGTGAGGAGCAGTTTTGACTTTCTAAACAGCAGCATCAGATCTAGTTTATTACACCTCTTCAATCAGCCTCATAATGCCAAGATGACCCAGATTCATGGTATAGATTCACATGAGTCCTACTGTGTATCTGTTTACCAGCCACTGGTAAGTCACTGGCATTCTGAGACTGTCTGTCTTGTAGGTGGCAGCACAGGTCACCACACTACTGATTACCTCTCTTTTTCATACAAATAATCACTTCATTTAAAACCAAAATGCCGTAAGGGCACTCTCCTTCTATTGTACTGTACACATAGGCCACTCTTTGTAGGCTTCAAGCCCTAACTAAAGAGGAGATAGGGCACAAAGTCCGGTCCACCCGAACTTAGTAGTCTTTACATGGCAAGGAATAGCAAATAACAGGTCAACTCAGGTTGATAACATATCCAACATGGCTACCGTCCATTATAATAAGATACGTGTACATGTACGTTGATTTTGATATAAACGACGATATTCTTTATTTCAAGTGAGAACTATGATACATCGACCCCCAAAGGATACAAACGTTTTGAAAGGACAAACAGCGTTACTGAGATGTGGCATTAGCCACGCCCATCACATCAAGGTCAAGGTGAACTGGTTCCGCAATGATGTCCCGGTCCCCCTACACGATCCAAGAATCAGACAACTGGATGATGGTTCTTTGAGAATTTTTACGGTCAGATCAGAAGAGAGTGGTACATACACGTGCCAGATCAAGTCGGCAGCTGGAAATGACAGCAGGAGTGCAAAGCTGAAAGTCCTCAGTAATTATGATTATGTTATCATTTGGTACTCTGGCCATGCCTATTTCATTTTAAAGGGAGACATCCGAAAGATATTGCCCGGCGGGCACTCTTTGTTTTTGTTTTGATTAGCGTCGTGTCACCGTTGATTAACAAACGGCACTGTGCGTTATGGCACAGGCCTCTGGAGAGCTATCAGTGAGTTTTAGAACACCTATCTACATGTAACAAAAAAAACGCTAGTTTGTAAAAAAACACACCCCGAGCTCACGAATTCGTGAGTTCGGGGTGTGTTTTTAGGTACGTGTTGTGTTTTTTGATACGTTTGGTTAGATACGTGTTCTAAACTCACTAATACATAGTAGCTCTCCAGCGGCCTGTGCCATAACGCACAGCGCCGTCTGTTAATCAACGGTGACACTACACTAACCAAAACAAAAACAATAGTGCCCGCCGGGCAAAATCTTTCGGATGTCTCCCTTTAAAGGAGCACGGAATGCGATCTCTTACCGGTATTTTGAATGAATGAATGAATGAATGAATGAATGAATGAATGAATGAATGAATGAATGAATGAATGAATGTTTATTACTCTCTGACCAATACCCGGTACTTAAATGGTACAATAGGAAACCAATTTTAATAATAATAAACTCTTAAAATGCAGGACATATACATGTAACAGGAGAAAACTAAGTAAAAAACATGACATAGGCCTAGGAGCCAGGAGGTTCTGGCTAATCTAAATGGGAAATAGAGACAGTCGCCTCAAGAACTAAGAGTGACTGGGTTCTCACTACATTCTGCTCTTAATTCTTTTGAGAATACAGTTGCAGAGGTTTGCTAATTTACATAGTTTCCTGTAATTATCTTCGTTCATGATTTGCTCAGATTTGTGCATATTTTGATGGTGACAAAAGTATTTTGACTGCCGACGTAGAGGAAGCCACCTAGCGGCAGCAATATGAATTACAAAAAAAACATTACCAAACGTACATGTAATACATGTAGTATATCGGGTCCATTCGCCGACAACGTAGTTAGTCCCTGGGGTTGGAGAGTGGCGCGCACGGCGATGGTGGCGCCGGCTGTCGAGAAAAAGTGGCAATAGGCCTACTTGGCTCCTTTAAAATATCACTTGTATCGTAGTGATAATAGGGAGGTTTAGAAAGCAAACGATGCGACAACGTTATTTTTGTACCGAAAATGCAATACAAAGTCTGGTTAATGTGTGGTATGAAAAATAACGTTGTCGTAAAGTTTATGTTTATCTTTGATTTCTAAACCTCCCTATTATTTTCAGATCGACTTTCGTCGCCCTTTTGGTCCGAGAAGAACATAGGCCTAATCGGAATCCTTCAATCAATGTATTTCAGGTCTACCACAGTCCCCAATCATTGATTCCGTAACTTTAAACAAACATTCGGACAGGATGATAGACATTCGATGGACACCAAGATCTGATGGAAATAGCCCGATCAAATATTTCATCATTCAGTACAGAGCAGTACCAAATGGTAGGTACAGGAGAAGGGAACGCTGGGACGGCATGTTCTGGTGGGAGAACTAAAAGGCCACCATCTTTGTTGGAAAGGTCTATAACGCTAATAGCTTTTCCTGGCCTGGCCTGTCTGACTGGTCACCGTCAACTTCGAAACTTTCACTCCAGGTCGACATGGGTTCATGGGGGTCTGGGAAGGTTGGCAACCCCTTGCGTCCCCGAAGACCGCAGACCTGGACAGCAACATGTATACAGCCAGGAACCTCATCCCGGGCAAGACATACCAATTCCACATTAGTTCAGTCAACAGAATTGGTGAGGGAAGACCAAGTACAGCAAGTCGGCCCATAACTCTACCTCCTTGGGATGGTAAGTTCAGTGTCCTAACAGAAGTTTGCCAGGAAATGAAAGGTAATAGCGAGGTTTAGCACCATTCCGACTCCGGCTTCAACTACCAGAATGAATTGCAGTCCACTGTAGACATCCTTGATAAAAACGATTTGATAGACATTGGCAAATCGTAGTAAAATGCCATAACTTTGTGGCAGAATACATGTAATTTTGACTCGTAATCGGAAGTGCACATAAATCGCAAAGATAATCGTGTTTCAAGTCGTAACGACTTGGATTACGACTTCAATATTCATTATTTATCCACACTTCCCATTTATAAGGCCAAATTTTTCTGCCTTCAATTTATGGTGATTGACGAATTGAAAACGTCTATCAAATCGTTTTTATCAAGGATGTCCACAGCGGACTGCAATTCATTCTCGTACTTGAAGTCGGAGTCGGAAAGGTGCTAATAAACCTCGCTTAAACCGTAAACCCCCCTCGAGCATGCTATGAGAAATATTCTGTACTGGTATTATAAGCTTGGAAACGTACATGAAGGCCTACTAGAGTACGTATAGTAAATATGAGGAAGAGTTGTCAAAATCATCTCTATTCACAGAAATTGATGTACTTCACCATCATGCAACGGCGAATCAGATTTCAACCCAAAAGGGAACAAACTACATGTTGAAAAAACCTGACCCTCCTGAGAGTCGAAGCCAAATTCTAAACAATGTAAAGGGAAGCACCCATTATACACGGCCAAATATTGAAAAGACCATCAGACAGCAAACAGGGCACAGGTGAGATTCATATGGACTTAGTCCAAGTATACCACCTACATCAGCTAGGAATCCACCATTGATTTTGAAGCTGATTTTGCGTTGCGACTTGCTTTTTGCAACTGGGCACTCGATCGCCGTAGTGGCTCCCTAGACCTGTAGACGTGATTTCCACCAATGGCGAAGATGTGGTCAATTTCTTTCAGTCGGCAATCGGTCGGCGACCGGTATCAGTCCTTGCGATCGTATTCAATCGCAGGTAACAGGTTGCAAAGCAAGCCGCAAAGCAGAAAACCAGCAGTGGATTCCTAGCTTACATGTAACCGCAACTTTGAGTTCTAATGAATATGGTCCCCTGGAAAACCTAACTGAAAACGCAATAAGCTACATGAAATGTAGGGAAGACTCCTTGTCGTTATATCGGCAGATGGAGACTAAAAACAGTTAAAGGGATACTCCACTCATTGTGTAAAATTTTGAATTTTTGAAATATCATTAATACATTCAAATTCATTGATATCTGCAACGTGTCAGATTTTTAAAAAATCAGCAAACTCATCATTTTAAGTATTTTAATTGAATCCCAAGGGGACCATAGCACAGCACACATGATGTCATGTGTGCTCAATGCATATTTATGAAGGAACAACCAATAGGCCTAGGCAGTCACAGTATTAGCTCATTCACTACAAAGGTCATCAGCCTATTGACACTAGTGACATAACAATTCATGGCATTAGTCTCTATGGATTGATAAAAATTCAAAAGCTTACAATGAGTGGAGTATCCCTTTAAAGACTTTAATTCATAACCTTTAGTCGTTGGGATGCGATTTCGAGTTTCGCTGAGAAAGACGTTGGGTGGCGCTGCGGTCGTCATAATATTTCGAGTCGAAGCTAAGAGGTTGGGGACCTGTAGTCGTAAGGATGATATAGAGTTGCAGCTGACACATAAAATGGACGTCATACTACATGTACATGTAATTTAATAGAAGAGTTCGTAAGTGTTGATAGATCATCCTGACGATTGCAACGCCGCCCCGCCAACGTCTATGACATCTTTATTTTGTAACGCCATTACCTGTTGATAGAACTGCACATTCCAAAATCAAACATATACAAAAGATCAATGGATTTTCTTTTCAGTGTTGTGCTGTCTAATCATCAGTTGAGAGAACTTATGGAAGTGCTGGCCCTGAGCAGGGAGAAACTTCTCCTCGAGAAAGAAAAGTTGAATCTCGAAATGCATGTTCTGCGTCTGCAACAGAGGACGTTGATTGAAAACAGACGGCAGGGTACTATCAGTGTCAACTGCTTTGGTCACAGGAAAGGTGACCTGCTTATGAAGGATGAGAAATACAAAGGCGACCGACTACAATAACCCCCCCTTCAGTTTGTACCAGTGTACATTATATACATACCGCGGCAGTGACACAACAGGTGGCGAGGCTTAGGCCAAGCGCACATTTGCGGCAAAACTCAATGCGTTGGGGGTGTTTTTAAAGTCGACTGACCCAACGCTGTCGACTCGTCATTCAGCCGGGTCAGTCGATTTCAAAAACACCCCTACCGCATTGAGTTTTGCCGCAAATGTGCACTTGGCCTAAAGCTAGGCGCACATGGACGACGACAAATCTCAATGCGGTAGGGATGTTTTTAAAGTCGGCTTACCCGGCTGAATGACGAGTCCAGCAGCGTTGGGTCAGTCGACTTTAAAAACACCCCTGCCGCATCGAGATTTGCCGCACATGTGCGCCTGGCTTTAGAATCCATTCGCGCGATTTTCGAGCGGTGCGATGCCGCATCCTTTGTCCGTGACCAACGCCGCGGAAACAAACAATGCTTTCGAGCATTTGCCGCTCGAAAATCGCGTGAATGGAAAACCAGCCTTAAACATCTGTGATGGCGACGATATCTCGGAATGTTATGTTGGTTTTTAAAGTTTGTTCTCGCTCAGCTGATTAGCCTTGATCCTAGCCCACTCAAGCAGGCGACATGCTCCGCATTTACGCCTGCTGTCGGGGTCGCAAAACCGGAAGTGTGGTCGGAGTTTCTACCAGGCTGGATGCGCGCGCATCAGCTAGCAGACGAAGCTCGGCACCGGTTTTAACTCCTGCAAAATAGAAATCTGGCGACAAACCACACTCTTGCCAACTTTGCCACGGAGCCTCTCAAGCTGGTCCTGTATAATGGACTCTAATTGGCTTGAATAATAACGGCAGTTTGAGTCATATCCAGCAAGTTTGGGTGACACAACCAAGAACCCCGTTCAGCAGTGGTTCCAAAATGGCGTCTGGCGTCCAACATTTCTCGCTTCGAGCATTCAGCGAGGTAGTGCAACGAATGTCGGCATGTAGGGTACTCAGTGGCCTATCCCAGCGATGTTTCGTGTGATTAGCTAAACATCCTGCGGATTAGTCCGTTGAAGAAAGCACCCTGCTATCCCATTTCGACTCCTGCAGCTTGCTGTTGGCGCTGCACACAGATGTACACGATATAGGCACGATGTACAGGTTTGTACACGTTTGTAAAGGTTTGGCTTCTTTGGGGAATACCTTCCGCTGCTACGTCATCACAGCAGATTCGTATTCTGATTGGACGTATTCCGATGAATCACAGCCAGAATCAGGAGGGCGACAGCAGTCGTAAATGAGGAACGAATGTCGACTGCAAGGTGGTCTATGATCCTAAAAGCACTTTCATCGACTAATGATGAATTCTGATAAATACAAAATGCAATCGTATCTTTCAAAATTAAGTTATGTCAATTTATTGTGGCCAAATAGTACAATGGGATTTTTTTTTCAATGGTTGGAAAATGATCCAGAAATACTTCAGCACCAGTAGGTCTGCATGTAGGCCTATACAGATTTGGGGTGACCATTCAAATTTTACAGATCGTCACATTTAGGGCCGTTTAGACGACCAAGCCAAAAACACACTAAGATTCGATCGGATCGACCCGCATTCTGGACCGGATGTGTTCCAAGTTTTTGGGTAGTGTTTACATGTACACACGCATGTTAATCTGGTCACATTCCGACTTCAAATTACCCTTGTGAAACTCTCCACAGCGGGTGCGGTCAGTGGAGGAAGAAAAACCACATCAATGCGCATGCGCGCTGGTAGGATGAGTCCGGATTCGGGATTGCGTTTAGACGAGAATTTTAATCTGGCCGTATGTGGTCTAATGCGGTCGAATGTGGATTCGGGACCAGCAAAATCGGTGGTTCATTTTAAATCCACATTGGGCCACATTGGACTGCATTGGGTAGCGTTTACACGCAAGAGTTTTGAACCACAATCGGATCGCATGTGGATTTTTGCCTGTCGTCTAAACGGTCCTAGAGGCACAGGTGGTAGGTTTTTACAGAATTCATGAGAACAGTCAGGAATTTTAGCTTTAGATGACCAAAAGGCCTACTACGCTGCACTACTGCACTGCACGCTTAAGATTTGCTATTTTTGTATACGACTACTGTCCTATTCCAGCCTGTTGAGCAGGCTGGCATGGACATTGATGCAATTATAAGTTGTAACTCAGGACCATGAGACTGTGAGTCTCAAGTTGTAAATTGTCTACGTATTGTAATTAAATGTAATGATGTGTTTGCGAAGCAACGTACAATTATTTCTGTCATGACACTGTTTTTTCCTCGCGAGCTTTATCCTCTGACAATATCATACTGTGCATGCTTTATCACACTTTCAAATACAGCACTACTAATGGATCATATGAATTAAGACTAGCAAATCCCTTTACTTCAGATTTGTACAGCATTGCCTAGTGCACTTGTATTGCAAAATTCAAGTAAAAGCATAATACTAGTCTTTATTCATATGACCCATTGTCTCGTAGAGTGGGCCCGATGATGGACCACACCGTTGCTCTTGTCGCGCGAAATTTCGGACCAGGAGAGGAGCTACATGTATTAGGCAGTTTTCGCAAAGCCCCCGAAACGCCAACGCCAACGCCAAACCCATTGTTCGATGCCACGAAGAGAGCACCGCTCTCCACAACTGCTTCACTTCGTAGAATTTGCCGCGTTTGTCCACAGATGGCGTCAGGGCCTGCCGCGAGTTTTATACCCTATCAGCACGCTGCTTTCAGAACTCTTTGGCCCGTTGGCAACGGATGTTCTTGTGTTGCCATGGCTACTAGACCACATGATCCGTTCAGCCAATAAAAAAGAAGCTCAAGCCATCTTGGTTACGGGACATGCTCGGCGCTCTCATTGGTTGACTCTCCCAGAGCCACCTGTTGACCAAACGCAGCGAATTTTACGAAGTGAAGCAGTTGTGAAGAGCGGGTAAACCGAAGGGGACGTGGCTCACAGCTGCGTAGGGAGTTAATGGTACATGGCTTCCGCGGTTTAGTGCTCCAGTACGCATGCGGGGAGATTGCAGCAGAACAACATGGCCAATCAGACACGAGATGTGATGATTTATACATATGTAGCAAAGTTTCATGAAAGTGCATCTCTTCCTTCTTCATACTGACGGTTTCAGAAGGTAAGGCCAAAGTCAATTCATGTGTTCATCGCCAGAAAAATTGCCTTAGGTGCCCAAAACATCCTGCGCATGCCCTACTTCCGGTTGTCAGTTCTATTGGATGTGCCAAGGAGAGTGATTTGCCCTGTTTTTTATTGTCATAATCTCAATGAACATTGATGAAAAAATCACGATTATCACAGATCTATTGATAAATATTCAACATAATCTCCTTTCGCCAACCTTTAGGGCAGACGTTCCAAACTCATAAACATTTTAAATCGAAGATATTCATCCTTCGTTTCTGTCTTAGTGTAGTTGAAGAAGTAGTAATTATGGAATGTCGGTGGACCAAGAAAAACTGGATGGTAGTTTTCTATTATAGCTTTTGCTTCCTCTTCCATGGTGGGATATTGGTGGTCACTCTTCCTGGCTGGAAAGGAAATTTGATATTTAAATACAACGAGGTTTTTACTTAATTGCTCTGCTGTAGACTCCGAGCACAGTCTTCACCGCTCCTCTCCTACATTCGCTCCTTCCGAAGTAAGTAAGAACTCAACCCCGAGCGAGGTAAGCCTACCGTAGGTAAATTGTACACGACTGCACACGAAGGCCCGTATTTTAGAATGCTCCTCAACGTAAATGAGTTCCTCAAGGCTATTGTTCTCCTGTTGAGAACAATAGCCTTGAGGAACTCCTTTACGTTGAGGAGCATTCTAAAATACGGGCCGAAGTCTTGCCCGTATTCTGTGGAATGTTTTTCTGCCAAATCAAAACGATCAACAACCATCTACCACTGTCTACTATCTGCTTCGAAAATACAAGGCAACTCGGTGAAAGGCCGTAGTTGTCTTACCTTCAGCAACAAAGTAATTTGCAAAATACTGCGCAACGCGGGCAGACATGTACGAGTGCGTGACGTTGTCCTGATAGCCCATATCGAAGGAGTTCTTCTCAGGATGCCATTG
>NMRB01000369.1:165457-180536 GCA_002633025.1 Notospermus geniculatus | reverse complement strand
CACGTGCAATTTCGGCCTGATTGAGGTTCCAATATGGCCGCCAGGTGGCGTAACCCGAAAATCATCAAATGTGCTATAACTCAGGAACGACGTGACCCAGAGCAATCAAACTTGATATTTACCTCCTTCTAGATGACCTTTACAAGCACATCAAATTTCGGCCTGATTAAACTTCCAATATGGCCGCCAGGTGGCGTAACCTGAAAATCATCAAATGTGCTGTAACTCAGGAACGACTTGACCCAGAGCACTCAAATGTGCTATGTGGCTCCCTCTAGATGACCTTTATGTGCATGTGAAGTTTTGGCCCGATTGGCCACCAGATGGCATAAACTGAAAATCATTGAAGTCCTACAACTTGGGAATGACTTACCCAGATTGCTCATATAACTGATATACCTCTCTCTGTCATTACACGATTAGTATTATGTCCAAACGGGTGAGCACATGGTCCATGGACCATTTCATGATAGTTTAAGTTTGCAGTTGGACTGTGAAGTTCATAGTAAGAACAACTGTCATTTTGACAGTTGAACTATGAATCACTTACCATTTCACTATCAAAGTTCACAGTTCAACCACCAACTTTTTCGTAGTAAATTTCATAGTTATATTATGAACTTTTTGTAATTAAACTAGTAATTAAACTATCAAATTTCATAGTTCATTTTTTCCTGGGTTCGGCGTGCTATAGAACACTAGGCAGGTACATCTCCAACAGAGCACTGAGTCGTCACAACGAAAGCACATTCGATTTTCGATATCAATTTTTTTGACAAGACATTTTGAGAAGATGGCAAACAACAGCACTGTATACCACCTTTCACACTGGGCAGAGAGACCAGTCTAGCCAGTTTGTTCAAGACCATCTCAACAACGACAGGCAGCTTCACTGGATGAATTCGGGGACAGGGGAGAGAAGTCGGCGACTGCATTTGTTCCGATTCCAGTTCATTGCACCAACAAGATGTTGAAAATCTGTGTTTCTTTCACGATATAACACAAAGGTCGTATCTGAATTTCGCAAATTTTCGACCCCAATCGGGGTCTTCCTCAGGCAATTTCTAGAAGATCCAAGGAGTGAATGAGCTGGATCCTAAAGGTATATAAGTTATATTAGAGAAACCCTGAAAAAAACAAATAGGTGTGAGAAATTCAGAGGAATAAAGGAGTTGAATAGAAACAGGGCCCCCTTGTTAGGACCTCTGTGTTATATCATTTTACATGTGTCGATCTTTGTGCTTTACTTTGGATATGTGTTTCTTTCACGGTCATGAAGATGTGATGATACCTGTACATGTACGTAGAATTTCTTTTCTCTTATACACAGCTTCATCGGTATTGATGTACAACCATTAGGGACTTTAAGAAATCAAACGATAAACGTTAACTTTACGACAACGTATTTTTTGTACCGAAAATGCAATATATAATCTGGTAAATTCGCAGTATGAAAAGTAACCTTGTCGTAAAGTTAACGTTTATCGTTTGACTGATAATTGACTTTAAAGATAATGTACATGTATCACGAGTATTTTCGTGGGCCATGAAAATCATTGTGTCTAGTCTTTCTTTGTCTTATGAGTAATTTGTTGGTGACATGCCCGCTACAAATTCTTTTGATACTGAAAGTATTCAATTTGGTGAGTTGGCATGTCCCAAAAGTCCAAAATAACATAATGTAAACATCCATGTTTACAAACATTGAACGTAAACAATAAAGTCGTGATACATTATCTTTAACAACGGCAAGAGGTGACTGAGTCAATCCTAGAGTAGCAGCTAAAATAGCAGACACTGAGGTAGTGATATGGTTAGGTTACCGGAGTTTTACCCGCCACTAGAATGGAGCCAGCCCTCAATGAACCACCTTGCATTTCATGTCATCGCCGAACGTTCAGCTAACGTCCCGTGAACTGTCTTGCATATCGTTGGTTCAGAATACGTTAGCGAGAAATGTTTAGTCAAGGTCATTTTGCAACACCACATTACGTTCACTGAACGTTGCCAGAAAGCCCTCAACGAAGGAGGACGACCATCCTGGACAATTTCAGTAGGTACTTGCACATGTGCATTCGGTAGCATCAAAAATATGGTGTTATATATTTTTGGTAGCATTCGTAACACTTCGGGTCTTTCCGTCAAACACCGAAATGTGGCATGTCTCCCACGCGCATTTTCGTAAGGAACCATGTTTAAAGTTAGACCTTATTTATGTCTTCGAAAAAAAGCGAAGGTAGGCTGTTCACGTATCTATAATAGGAAGTTTTCGCAAAGCCCCCCGAAACGCCAAACGCGAACGCCAAATAAACCCATTTTTCGATGCCACGAAGAGAGTGCCGAACAAAAGGATAGGTTCGCGTTGGCGTTTACTAATGGTATCAGCGTGGAAAAATTCCGCATTTGACAGAAGGAAGCCGCATTTAACAGAAGGAATTTCGTAAAGACATGTTTTTCGCTACATGCTTTTTCGCTACGTGTTTTTCGCTGCATGTTTTTCGCTATACATACTTTTTTATTTGCATGATTTTTCAAAATTTTCATATCACTGTGTTCTACTCGTCGAAACCTTTCGTAATATATCCTATGTATTCTATCTAATATATCCGGCTTTTCCGACTTACATGTACCACTTCATATTGGATACGAAGCAGGTTGTCTGCGTTACATCAGTACACTCACTGGCAATAAGTATTGCAGCATAGGTTTTTTCTTAATTTCGCCATAGTCAGTCATCAGTCGTTGATTTTCAAATGTGGCTGTGGTACTTTGAGCTGTAATAAGCCTGTTGGTTCGAAAAGTTTTAAGGAAAAGTGAATATATCACGAAAATATCAGAATATCAAAATATCACCCACTTGATATCTCAAACATTTTGAAGTGCGAGACTAGAAAAGTTTTACAAAATGAAGACAACGGAAATTCATTCAAAACTGCAAAAAAATAAGCTGAAAATGCGCATCATTTTTGTGTTATTTGACGTAAAAAATGCCCAATTTTGTCAAAAGTCGAGTTTTTTTAGGAAAAAAAGTTAAATTTTCTTGTTAACTGTGGCTTTCACTGGATGAAACTGGCATGGTGGGACACATGGGATGACACTTTATATCAGCAGCGTTATCCCATACAAAATCCCACTTCTTCAGTTTTTGATAATTTTCCATATCAATATCTTTGTTCACAGTTGATATTTTTCAATTTTTCAGGCTGGCTTCTCCAGCCTGAAGAAGACCCGGGTTGGGGTCGAAAATTTGCGAAATTTCTAGAGGACGACTCCTTTTGTGTCGCCCGCTTTGTGCTCTATTTTTTGGACAGAACTGTTGAGTCGATCAAGAGCGATGCAGATGTTCGTACGGTGGCCCATAAGGGACATTTATTTTTCATTTTATATTTTTATTTTTTTTCATACTTTTCTCCGTGGAATAAACTTCATTCCGTGGAATAAACGTATCTCCACGTGGAGTAAACTCTATTTCCGTGGAAATAACTTTATTCCGTGGAGTAAACTTTTCTCCACGTGGAGTACCCGGGTAAACTTTTCTCCGCGGAAATAACGTTATTTCGTGGAGTAAACTTTTCTCCACGTGGAGTAAACTTTTCTCCGCGTGGAGAAAAGATTACTCCACGGAATAGGGGCATGTGCTGCTGGCATGATGGGTAGAAGAAAGATTGGCAATAATATTGCCCCTTTTGAGCCTCATATTGTGCAATAATATTGCGCATGCATGGGCCGCTTTATGCGAGGGTCCATGTGTTCGAGTCCGGTAGGAAGCTACGTCTTTCACCTTAGAAAACCTGTTATAATTATTATCTGTCGCGGCCAGGCTGCTCACATTTATTATCAACAACGAAAATGTCTGGGTGTTGCCACAATGAAAATTTCCGTAGACTTATACTAGAATGGGGTATTTTAAAACCTGATTTGGGCTATCAACAAGCGGTTTCACTGTTGACGTGCTCTGTCATGTTTGTCTCCGACTAAAATGTTCGACCTTCGACGTCCTGCCGGAACAAACACATTACATCTGCCAGACAAGTAAGAAGAAGGGTTCCTGCATGGAGAAGGAACAGGCATTCCAGTATCCTGGTGCCATGATGTTTCAGATTAAGGTAGATATTGACATAGGGCCGTATTCAAAAAGGGTGATCATCGCGCGATTAAGGGTGTTTGGCCAAATCAGCGTACAAATTCTGCATTACACAGGTTAAAGGCCTAGAAAACTATTGTCTGATGTCTGTATGGTGCTTCACCAGAGGTGTTTACCCGCAGGATAATCACACGTGTCTAACTATCCTGCGTCTAAGTCCAACAGGACAATGGAAATGTTGAACGATCAGGCCGGCTTGTCTAGAATTTTTCCAACACTTTCTTTTGTCCTCCCACACTGAGACACAGGAAAGTTAGACGCGTGTATCTTGTGGGTAAATGCCAGAGATCAGGCACTAGGCCTTTAACCTGTGTAATGCAGAATTTGTACGCTGATTAGGCTAAACACCCTTTTTGAATACGGCCCATAGGGTTTATTGAGGTCTAACACAAGCTCTCTAAAGCGGTTTTTCCACGGTACAATATTATTGCATAATATGAGGCCTAAAATGGGTGTCGTGCTTCTGGCATAATGGATGGGAGAAAGATTGCAATAATATTGCCCATTTTTAGCTCACCGGTGAGCTCTTACAATGGTGCAGCGTCCGTCGTCCGTCGTCGTCGTCGTCCGTTAGCAGGGCACGTTTTGTAACCGCTGCGGGCTATTGATCTGAAACTTGGTACATATATACCCCTAATGCTTATCTCTATGCCTCAGCTCTGACAGGCCAACTTTTGTATCATGTACAGTCATTTCATTTGTCTCAATAAACCTTATATATATATATGACCTATGAGACCAAGTTTCGGTCCGATTCGATTCTTGGCTTGGCCTCCAGGTGGCCAAAACCAAAAACACAAAAAGTGCAATAACGCCTGAACTAATGACTGGATCATCTCCAAATTTTTATCATAGGTGTATCATGTTAGGATACATAACATATATAGCGGGTTTTTGATTTGACCTACTTTTCAAGGTCACAGAGGTCAAAGTTCGACAAAAGTAACGAACCTGCCACAGTTCTTCATTATTTCACCGAGCGTCTTCATATCTTGCATAAACGTGTATTAGAGGGGTACCTTCAAAAGTACCGAGTTTCGGCCCGATTGGACATCCAATATGGCCGCCAGGTGGCGTAACCTGTAAATCTTCCAAGTACTATAACTCAGGACCGGCTTGACCCAGAGTGCTCAAACTTGATATTTACATCCCTCTAGATGCACAGGCGGTCGTCTAGACGGGCACCAGTTTACTGCGACACGCTGTACAATGCCTACGCCCCTACCCATGCATGACGTGATGACGTTTGAGTCATCTGGAGCTCGATGGGCGGACCTTCGGTTGTCAGGCAGACCTTGGTATTGTTGGTGAAGTCTGGCTATTGACATGCGTTTTATTGACAGGACACTTCCAGCCAATCCCACGCCTGTGCCTGTGTTCAATTTCAAATCAAGGTCTAGTTGTATGTTCAATTTCAAACCAAGGTTCAGCTGGTTAGAAAACAATGTGCGTTGAACCGTTTAGAGTAAACCCTAAGATCATTGTGGTCTAGTTACTAAGGGTTTGACTGACATACGCCCATCGAGCTCCAGATGACTTAAACGTACTATAGTCCTTACTTCATCAACTCATATGGTTGTAACAGCGTAATGTTTCTCAGAAAGATGGAAATAGTAGCGATGAAGTGCACTGACACAAACATGACAAAACCTCTCCCCAGAATGCTGACGATTTCCCGTTCGGCGTCACTCGGAAAAATTAAAAGTCCCAAGCTCGCCACGCGCAACGTCAAGATGACGTCGTCCGCAGACAACGCAACAAAGTCATCTTGACGTCGTACAGCAGCAGACAACGTCTAGCGTGTTCGTTTACTTGCCTGGGCCTCCCCGGAGTAAATTTCTCAGCGACCGTCGCGCATGCTCAATAAAGCCTTATTCACGAACGCTGTTGGGTCTCACCCGTGTAAGTTTGCACCACGTGATCAGGCAAACTGACGGCAAGCAATGGCACTGACACACCAGCAGACGACATGGACGACCAGAAGATGTAAGTCGCCCTGACAGCAATTTTATCCTCCCTATCTGCATCTATAGTTGCATGCTAACCATTATTTATATCCAGTTTGGGTAAAAATGGTGGATTCGGCACGTTCGGCGCCATTGTGTTGAAAGGCATTCTGGGATACTTCCCCAACTAATCACCTCGGCGAGGTGATTACTTCGGGCAGGCCCGACAGACCCCAGATCATGACGTCACACGAAAAAGAACGCAGATGGGTCTCACCCAGGTGAGGCCCAGGCAAGTAAACGAACACGCTACTTATGTGCTTGACATTGATCGCTGCGAGTGGGGCTTTTATTTCTCCGACCAATGAAAATGAAGAACGCATTTCCGACTGACGCCGAACGAGGAAATCATCAACATTTTGGGTCAGTGCACTCATCGCTACTATTTCCATCTTTCTGAGAAACATTAGGGCCTACGCTGTGACAACCATATGAGTTGATGAAGTAAGGACTAAACACTCATTTGATCGCCTGATAGCCTAAGCGAATTGGCAGGTTTGAAGTTATCGAAATCTTGATGAGTTTGTGGGTGTACTTTTTTTGTGACCGGCCTTTCTTGATTGTGTGTGTACTCATTTTTTATAGTAGCCTCCCTGCCCCGTAGCCATGGCTACGGGGCAGGGAGGCTACTATAAAAAAGAGCGACCTGGCATCCCTCTTAAAAACGACTTCCAGCGTTGCTGTTTAGGGCAGTAATGCTATGTGCGCAAAAAAGCGATCTCAGCCGCAAGCATCTTCGAGAGAACGCAAGCCCCTGGAAATCTCTGTGTGTACCTGAGGCCGCAAGCAGTAGTGCTTGCATCCCGAGGCGCAGATGGAATCGCGGGACCAATTTTTTTTATGTATTTGCCGCAGCCGTATACGCCGCCAGTCACAGGACGCAAGACCGCTTGCCGGCGCGTTGTTGGATTTTGCCGGCGGTCTCTTGCGATTGTACCAATCAAATTGCCTCCTTTTTCACGTGACACCGATAAAAGCAGCCGAATTCACCGCGCAGGTACATGTACTTATTCTTCGTTTCTGGCGCTCTCGTGTTCGTACAACGGCGCAACCATTTAGAGGAGTGCGTGATCGCAAGGTTTCGCGGATTACGGCTGCGGCTAAGATCGAGCAGTCACTAAGGTCTGTGTGCACATAGCTTAAAGGTGCTCTAATTAGAATTGTAAACATTACGGTGTGCCACCTATTGTCAATTTTGGTACTAACAAATCAGATAAAATCGAATTAAATCTCGCCTTTCACAACTTTTTGTTTGTTTTTGAGCGTAAAATCATAAATATATTTCAGTTACAAGAATATTTATCAAGATAGATATACAAATAGATAACATTAATGATTTGGTATACACGGTGCTGCCACCTGTCCGAGGAAAAATAACTATTATAATCAACCATGTAAATAAACAAATCGTAATGTTTACAATTCGAACTGGAGTACATGTACCTTTAAGTGGTTTAACCATAAAAATGAGCAGGGTGCGGAGTGAATGTCGTGTGTCACAATCAAGCATAGATTCTTTATCCTCCAAAAGACAGGGAGGAACAAAAGCAATTGAAAAATGTAATACAGGAATGGATTGGAGAAGATGTTATCGTGATCGACCCTCCCCCCCCCCCCCCTCGTTAGATCTAGAGCTATTGGCCTGAAACGAATACAAGTATTCCCGGCGAGCCTTTCGTCCGTCAATCCGGTGAACCTAGGTTTCCTGCGATAAACTTGGTTTCTCGGCTCGATGTCTTAGGTTATCACCGACGCATATACCTGAGATTACGAACTCGAAACCAACATTATTTTTGCCGATAACGGTTCTTGTTCGTAAACCTATTATTGCTAACCTATTAAGTTATCGTCTGCGCATAGGGTTATGGCCGTAAACCCCAGTTACTAACTAATGCCAGAGTATAGGCCCTACATTTATCTCCGGAAATATTTTGAAAGGATGGTCCACGGCCATTAATTTATGTTTAGCAAACAAACTCATCGGAAAACGTCCGCATATATGCACCTGCCTTAAGCGTGCCGCACACTGGAGCTATCTGCTGAGCAAAAAGTCATTCGAGACCGTTTGCTCAGCAGATAGCTCGCGTGTGCGTGTAATTTCGATGAGTTTTTTGCCTCGCGAGCAGAAAACTCGCGTGTGCGCGTATGTTTCGGTGAGCTATCTGCTGAGCAAACGGTCTCGACTGACTTTTTGCTCAGCAGATAGCTCCAGTGTGCGGCAGGCTTTAGGCCGAGTTTACATCTAGATGTATAAAGCCTACCGCACACTGGAGCTATATGCTGAGCAAAAAGTCAGTCGAGACCGTTTGCTCAGCAGATAGCTCACCGAAAACTACGCGAGTTTTCTGCCTCACGAGGCAAAAAAAACTCCCCGAAATTACGCGCACACGCAAGCTATCTGCTGAGCAAACGGTGTTGAATGACTTTTTGTTCAGCAGATAGCTCCAGTGTGCGGCAGGCGTAAGGTCTACGGACACGCAAAGGTTTCATGGTCATGAACCTTTTATTAGACCATTGTTCGCCAGTGTGTCTATATACAGTATACCTCTATATTATGTAAACCGGGTGTGACAGGAGTCAACGCCCTAGGAATGCAAGTCCGCCAAACAATAGCCCGCTATAGGCCTATTGTAAGGTTAAGTATATTGAAATGGTCATGGTCTCCATAGCCATTCTCATCCCTCGTTGACTTTGATTCCAGGGGTATTTTGAACTTTGTCACACCGGCCTAACCCCAGGCTGTGTCATTGAAGTTCAGCACGGTTCAAAACCGTGCTGAACCGCCGTCAGAATCGCCCTCGTGTTTGGCCTGCTTAAAGCTGACGTGAACGAACAAAAAGCCCCCATGCGACGAACAAGAGAATTACAAACGCCCTGCAAACACCTCAAACGAAGGCTCAGAACATGATACACCCCACGAGGCCAGGAGGGCGCCACCTTATTTGTCTTCGAGCTTTCGAGATGTCAACATCCTCTGCTCCTGCTGAACACTTTTTTTGAAAGAAAAAATATTGACCCAGCTGGGAATCGAATCCGTGCCTTATTTCTGTTCCACCGTCTCCCCATTCGGTCACCGAAATTAGTGAGTTTAAGAAATCAAACGTTAACGCTAACGCTAACGCTAATTACGTCAAAATGACGTCACCCCCAGAAGAAATACAACGAATTCATTCGATGTGACGTCAAAATGATGTCATTAACGTTAGCGTTAGCGTTAACGTGTGGTTTCTTAAACTCACTATTGTTGGAAGACTTCTCATGTTTTCGCTTATTCGTAGTATTATTACGTAAGTCGAAGGCCTACGTCTGTGAAAAACACAAATCATGTCTGTCGGCTGGCTCGTTCGCCGAGTGGATAGAATGGTGGATTACAAATCAGAAGGTCGACGATTCGAATCCCGCCTAAATACTACTTGTTTTTTCTTTGAGTAGTGTAAGAGGTATCCGGAGATATTGACAGCTCTGTTGCCTGAAGGCAAATAAGGTGGTGCCCTCCTGGCGTCGTGGGGTATATCATGTTCTGAGCCTTCGTTGGAGGTGTTTGCAGGGCGTCGCATGAGGGCTTTTTGTCAGCTTTAATATCTGCGTTGTGTTTATTTTGGACTTCTCTGTGAATAAAGTAGGTCGGACGTCTGCCAGCGCGTTGGTGACACAGGTAGCAGACGTCGGACTGTATTATTCACGATCATTCGTCAACATTTACATGATCGGTGTCCTTTACGCAAAGGAAAGGAGTCAACGAGAAGAGGGCCCATATTCATAAAACTTACCTTGCTAGCTTAGTTGGCTGTTAGTTGTGTACATTGGCCTGAACAAACTAGCATTACAAGAAGTTTCATGCGGGAGCTGATCTATTCTTAGATCACTGAAGTCATTCGATTCTAAAATTAGAACACAGTGGACTCGATGGACTCGCCTATTACAATAGCCATCGCGATGTCTGAGGCTTTCGCAGTCGAGGTCACGATAAGAATGCCACTGTCAAAACAAATATGGGCCAAGTAAGTTTTATCAGGGGTTCCGGACGAGGCCTAATGCTGTTTTCGACTTTTTGAGGTGGGGAGGCCTTAAATTCAAGCTAGTGGATAGCCTGGATTTGTTGACGAACAACCGTTAAAGTTAAAAGTTAAAGTTTGGGTTTATAGTCTGATATCAACAACGGTAGAGGTGTCATCCGACTTCACACTTTAACCCCAGTCTATCCTGAAACCTTTCAGTAGAACTCAGATGAGCTGCTCATTCAGCGCTACAATCTGAGCATTTCCGACCGGTACCCATTTATACACCTGGGTGGAGAGAGGCCAGTAAGGCAAAGAGACCTGCCCAAAGTCTCACGCCAGCAGCGGGATTCGAACCCGGGATCCTCTGACCGCTAGCCGGAGGCCCGAACCACTACACCACCGTGGCTCCAAACCGTCCACACCCCTCTGAATAATGGACTAGTCCATGTCAGCACTGCAGGTTGAGATTTTCAAGACAAAAATGACGGGACAATGGCGCAACCGATCAAAATGAAATTTTCACTGACGTCTGAAGAAATATCGAAGGCTTTGATATACGGTCGAACCAGATTAATTCCACCCATCGTAAATTGTTTATCATTGGGGAATCCCCAGACACTCTGCTGTTTTTCGAGGGAATCCCCGATTTTTACCATTAAAATTGCATTCAACAGGGTTTGAAAACGAGGATAATGACAGCGGAGGATAAAATCAGTGAAATCCCAGAAGCAGTATGGACGTAGAGAACATCCAAAACTTTCATTTCACGAGCGAACTGGTTTACGATCGCCACTCTGTTTCGAATAAAATAAGTTTGATTAGTAAAAATACCCGGAAAGTGCACTGATTTAGGCTGATGACGTCACCGCTCACGGAGGAAAACTTCTTGTAATGGCACTTTAGCAGGCAACTAAGCCTAGCAAGGTTTTATGAATATGGGCCCTGACTACCAAAAACTCCCGCTATTCCCATAAAATGTATCCTAACAAGGGTGAGCAGACAATCAAGGGACCAGCCGCTACGTTTATCAGCATGGGAGGCACTGATGTCGACTGCGGCGATCCGTGTGCGTGAAAAGGCGTTCATAAACGAACAGCTTTGGGAGCTATTTGAAGTGAAATACATCTCAAAGTTGTCTGATGATGAACTCCTTGATTAAGGAATAAGTCTGTGATGATAAAAAGTGAAAAGCATCCTGATACACAGAAAAAAATCTATCTCATCTCGACATAAAATGAGTCTCCAGCCTACTATTTTGTCCCTAAAATGAGTTTCTTTGCTACTCGAACACAGAATGAGTACCAGTTTTTTAAGGCTGGAGCCCTCTTGCATCGACTGGAGATAACTGCAACTGGAGTCTCATTCTGAAGTAGAGACAAAGTCTACTCATTTTGAGTTTTCTCAGTTCTCCAGTCGGTGGGACAGGGCATCAGTTGGAGAAAATTGGAAACAAACATAGGGAACCAAAATCTGCTCATATGAGGAGCTCGGTGGTGTGGTGGTTCAAAAAGGGTGATCATCGCGCGATTAAGATTTAGACGCGTGTAACTTCACTAAATGCACACACTTTCACCATGCATTTGACGAAGTTACACGCGTCTAAGTCTTAAACACCTTTTGAATACGGCCCATCGACATATTCAATGCATGTATTTTATACTTTAGTCATTCAATGTACTAATGCACTGACACATTCAAACATCTGCAAGATGGAACTCGGCGTTTTCTTTTCTTCTTAGTGATTCAGTATTTTCCTGCAGGTCTAACCTGTAATTCAACTCTTCAGTGCCTTTCGCAAACATTGAACGTGATTAAGTATTCCTCGCCTATTGTTGCAAGTATTGTGTGAGAATTGTTTTTGACTAATATTAAGAACTAGCACGAACCCGTGGCAATCGGCGATTCTGAGTTTGGCCGAGGTTGGAATGCACGGCAGGGCTGGAATTGGTGCAACACGGTGTGTGGTAGGGAGAATTTAGAAAGCAATCGAACAGCACCGTTAAAAAAAGTAAAATTGCTAGCAAAACAAAGTCCTCTTCGCAAATTAAATCACCCGTTGCATCAGGAGATGGTATCCTCTATTACCATGCCGAATTGTGAGGCAAAACAAAGCTTCTAAACATGACTTTATTGAGCCGACTTCCAGCATTATTATACAGATATCATGGGGCACGTTTCAGCATCGGTTTTTCTCCACTTACTCAGCAATAAGACTCTTATCAGGCCAGATCTTGGCTCAGTGCGCTCTCCGTCGTCTTTACACTGCGGTGTCATGTGCATCGTATGGCAAGATTGTACGACTTTTAATATTTTGCTGACGGGACGAGAATCTGTGTGCCAACTTAACCGGAAAAAAGGCATATGTCTTGGGCAAGAGGAGGGAAGATCGTTGATGGGAGGTCGGATGTTTCAGAGAAGGGTAGGTACTGGTACTGTACTGTATTTAAAATTCACTGTTTTCAATGACTGAAGCACAAACTAGCGCAGCAATAATGCTATAACTCGACAATAGCCCTCGTTACACTACATAAAAAACCCGTGTCGAACCCGGGTTTTTTCTGTCCACACCTGTTAAAAACGCAGTGTAATAATCCCCTCCGAGCTCGAACGGTTTTTGGAGGGCTTAATATAGGTCCCCGTCACAAAATTTGAGTAGTGTTGACGGGCACCGGCCTCAGGAGGGATTTTTCACAGCCGGGCTAGACCCGGGTGTCAAAAAACCCGGGGATTTCTATAGTGTAACCACGGCTTATAACTCGCCGGGTTACTTAACTACAATGTAGTAGTGTGACCTCTCGCCGAGATTTCCGTACACACGGGTTTGACACGGGTCTGGAAAAACACGGGTATTTTTATGTAGTGTAACCACGGCTATTGACTTCTAACAGACGTGGCAGGTGAATTTCATGAATGCTGCCTGATTTTCCGAGACAGGGCAGCCATGTCAGCTATGGATTTTATTTCCTGGAACTACTTAACGTACTGATCGTGCATGGTGTACACGAAGTGCAGGTCAGGACACCCTCGCCAACCGAGATTCTATGGGTTTGTGACATTGCTGCCACTCCTTGAATATGTCATTTGCGCGCTTTTTCTCTAAGAAAATTGTACCTGTTTTTTTTTCATGTTTGGGGAATTTCTTTCTTTTTGATTACGTATAATGTAATTAAACTGATATTCTTGGGATTTGCTCATTTTCCGTTTCTATAAAGCACAGTGATCACATTGGACCATAAAACACTAACTTTATTGCTTTTCTCAGAGGGGCTGGATCCAAGCAATATGAAACTGTACAACAACATCTTCCCCTTATGTACCCATCACTTTTGAAAACATTTAATTTCATAGCCAAGAGTTTTAAAGATGAACTCGGCCAACAAAGCCCGCATTTTACCGCCAATACCATATGAAAAATACATGTATCTCCATACCTTTGGTTACCCGAAAGGTTTCCTTATTGCCGTGTCAGACACAAATATCCTGGTATATGAGTTCAATAAAACAAAACTTGAGTATACCTTAGCGCGCACTATATGGTATTCCCACAGGAATACAGAAGAAACACTGTATTACGATAATTTTCAAAGCTATGAGAATTTTGTCTTTTTTACCTCAAGTTTGAAGTCAGATATTTTAGTCCTTGACATCAGCACAGAGAAAGTTGGTTCTATATATCTTAGCGAAAGAGAAAAATCGCATGTTAGACACTCCCTTGGAAAGAAATTTGGTGATTATGCGAAGAAAGGCCTGCTAGATTTATGTATCTGGAAGAAACGTGCAGTTATGAGTTTTTCTAACGAACATGCTGTTTTTGGTAAGAAGGAAATAATAATGGTCTATGACGTGGCTTACCGATCAGGGCAAATATGTTTACAGAACGGTGCGCAGATGTATTCCGAATACTGTCTACATGTGAAGATAATTTCGGACTACATTTTATGTTTGTGTCCCAATTCAAATCGATTCTTGACGATAACACTGTTTCAAAAAAGGCAGCTAGAGTCTATTTCAAACGTTTTGTTGCAAAATATCGTATGAATTTCGCCTCTACAGTTATCGGTCATCCGAGTTCGCCTTTTAGGTATGTGTACGCAGTTGACGAATCCAATCCACAGATGATAGGCATCAACTGTGATCCGCTAATTCGTACAGGAAGCAATAGCCTTTACTCTGGGGACACTGGGAGGTTCCTTACCCAATCTTTTGCACATTCGCCCGATTTTCAACAGATTAGTGATTATGGATTTGACGCGGACGGCAATTTTTATAAAACAAGCCGGAATTTCAAAAGTGATACTGCAGTGATGGACAAAGTTTATATCTATTCAGTTGGTACGTCTTAACAAGACAGGTTTCATGATATGACAAGCTAGGGTATAAAATTGTCCACCAGTGACCCTATTATAGAAAATTAGACGTAATCTTTTTTTTTTAGTAAGAGATCAATATTGCGGTATGTAGACAAATGTCTTGGAAATCATTGACTGTTAGTTAGTCACTACCGGCGTCGTAGCCCTGTTGGGTTTTTGCCGGAGGCTACAATCCACCTGTGTGGGGTCTTTTACTTGCCCTGGCATAGACACTCAGGTACAAGGGATCACGGCTTTCAGTCCCATCCGACGGACCCTCTAATATTTCACAATTTTTTATGTGCCTTCGCCCGGAGTCGAACTCGCGCCGACCCATTACACGGTTCAGGCGCGGATCCAGGATTTTTGGCAGCGGGGGGTCAGGGCCGCCGAGGTCAGCCGTTGCAGGCGGGCGCGGAAGATACCTGCGCCAACGGGGGGTGTGGGGGTCCTCCCCCAGAAAATTTTGAAATCTAGAAGGCCGTAGATGTGATTTCCTGGCATCTCAGTATCAAAACAGAAGCTATATTCTTGCGGTTTTTTTGCTTACTGTCACGAAGTATTGAAAAAAAACAATTG
>NMRB01000369.1:131203-161591 GCA_002633025.1 Notospermus geniculatus | reverse complement strand
AGCAGAAATGCCGTTGGAATGACAATTCGTAGATCATTCCTGGACATTCGAAGAGCATTCTAACAATTCTGACTTGATTCTGACTGCATTCCTAATGCTCCGGCCCATTCCTGTCGTCTGTCAGAATGTCTTGGACATGTTCGAAATTATCGAGGTGCATTCCAAGTATCCTTCGAAGCTCTCCCGAATCCGGCTCGAATTTTGCAAACTTTCTCATTCCGGCTGGTTCTGCTTGATTCCTGCTGATTCGAACTAAGTGTGACGGGGGTATTATAATTATATGCATGGATGTACAGTTACCTCTTGGCCACTTATGTGGAACATACTGTTAACCACCTTTCAGTTGGTCCCGATGTGACAGGGATCATACTCCCCCTGGAATCAAAGCCCGGGTTTATACATGTAGTTCAACAAGGGATTCGGATATGTTGCTATGGAGAGACCATGACCATTCAAACTATACGATAGTAGGCTAGTGTTCGGCGGACTTGCATTTCCTAGGACTTTGTCCTCTGGTACACCGGTAGGACCTACAAAAAGACCTATAAAATCTTCAGTGTTCACTGCGGGTACATGTAGTTGTAACAAATAGGTGGCAGCCATAATGTAAATTTGACGTGGTGCCCACAATCAAAATTCAGTATAATAAAAATATATATATATATAATAAGAAGACCCCGGTTGGGGTCGAAAATTTGCAAAATCTGGAAGTTGACTTCCTGTATATTATCACGTTGTGTGTCAATTTTAGTGCTATTGCTTTCTTTGTATATATATATAATAAGGATACAAAATTGTAAAGTTGTGAAATTTTGGATGATTCGCGTAAACTAGTTAGAATTTACGAGTATTTTTCAAAATATCAACATTTTGATATTTCAGTACATGTATTTGTGCCCAGTTAACCCCCAAAAGTTTCAAACTCAGGTAAACCTATAATCTGAGGTTAGCTTTATCTAATGGTATGAAAATTTCTTGAAAAACGCGGAAATCTCAAATTATCAAAATTTTGATAATCTCAAATATCTCAGCAACTACTCGACAGATTATGATGAAGCTAAGACCAAAATCCTCAGAAACTTCCATTCTATCAGAGCTATAAAAATGAAAATATAATTGTAATTATAGGATTTGATTGTCAATGAGGTGGTCGCAGAACTAACGCCACGAGGTGGCGCTGTAAGACCCGGAAGTCCTATTTTCTAATAGCTTTTCCATTTACTTCTTGCCCCAAAATAAACCACTCTGTTTGGTTCAATTTTGATTAAATTGCAATGCCCTGTTTCATGTTCAAAGTTATCCATATATTACTGCTTAGTTTCGTCAGAAATGCCACACGATGCCAATACTGACAACGTCTTTAGGGAAAATTTGCACGGAAAATTGTGTAGAAAATGTACACATGCTTTGACGGCGCGACGTCAACAGCGAAAAAAGTGACGTCAGTACGTCATTCGGGTCTTATACTGACTGCGCCATCTGCAGTCATGCGGGTTCCCCATTGCAGCGCGGCTTCTCTGGAGCCAGAAAAGCTGGTCACATCACTCCGATCCTGCGTCAGCTTCTTTGGCTGCACGTCCATAAGCGGGTTGCCTTCGAGGTTCCGCTCATGGTCGTTTAAAGTTGTCCATGGTCTCGGTCCCCTGTACCTGACAGAGTTGGTGACTCAATACCAACCAACTCGATAGAACGTTGAGATCATCTTCCTCTCATTCTTTTATGATCCCTCGGACAAAGCTCTCGACAGTCGGAGACAGATCTTTCAGTGTTGCAGAACCCGTCCTCTGGAATGCGTTAACACCTGAACTTCAAGCTGTCGTCAACTTTAACATCTTTTAAAAAGCCCCATTTAGACGATCATACTTTTGTTCAAATTTTCACCATACATTTGTATGATGATGTTCATTGACAAATGCATGATCGTGTAAATGGGTATTTGAACATCTGCGAACAAGTGCGAACAAGCGCGAACATGTTGGAGGATGTTCGAGCATGCACATTAATTTGGACAAGTCAACTTAAATCCCACCTCTTTGACTCTGTGTAAACATGGTAAAGCACATTGAACAATGCAACGTCACGGGGTGATGTCGTGATGATTCCACGTGTTTATGTAAACATAGAAGTGCGAACTTTTTGGTTTCCACGGCAGTCACGCACGGGGACAGCCAGGTAGAGATCATACTAACATCCATTTTGATCTAGAAGCCCTGGGTGACACACTGGTATGCTTTGTTATGGTATCCCGTCAGAAATAAGTTCAACAAGCCTGGTGGCGACCGAGTTCACGAAGTGACGTGTTGGGGCACGGCTGGTAGAGTGGGTGATGGTATTTTGAGATAGAGTAGTGATCGCCTTTGGTGAAGTAGGGAGTATGAATGCGTGCAGATGAGGTTGGAAGAAGGAATGAACATGAGAATGAAATTTTGAGGCATTTATTAGGTTGTAAATGATAGTTTTATACAGTGTTTATACAGGCATTGAAAGAAAGGAAGAGTACAAATGTTGATACCCAATGGATTTTTGGTAATTTCATAACAATCACTGTGAATACATCTTTACAATGATAACAATGAAAAGCAATCTCATTTACACTTGAAAAACCTGCACCCCCTCAAGATACAAGCAAAATTTTACCGCAAATCCTGTACCCAGCACGTCAAAATACGTCTCAAATGATAGCGCATATGCCACGCCATCTTACGGCGGCACCTAGAACTACTATCGATGATCTATTGAGCAGCCTGAACGCTGTCGATCAAGGGTTAAAGATAATATATCACGACTTCATTGTTTACACTCAGTGTTTGTAAACATGGATGTTTACATTATGTTATTTTGGACTTTTGGGACATGCCAACCCACCAAATTGAATACTTTCGGTATCAGAAGAATTTCTAGAGGGGCATGCCACCAACAAATTACTCGTAAGACAAAAAAAGATTGGACATAAACAAAGAAATTGTAAATAAACAATGATTTTCGTGGCCTGCGAAAATATCCGTGATATATTATCTTTAACTAGGAAGTTTCAGTTAGGTAGTATGCAGTCTGACAGAAGAAAGTCCAGAAGAATTGTATACAAGCATACTTGAAGATCAGTACTGTTCAGTGGTATACACATAGTTTTTGACACTGTTGTGAGGCATGGCCAACAGCATTGCAGGTATTGCAGCGGGTTCGATCGAAGTGGATGGTGACATTATGTATTTTAATGTTTTTAGCACCTGGTAGGCGGAGAGCAATTTTTAGTAAGCGTACATATTGTTTATTGCCGAGTTCTGAGGGATGAAGTTCGTCACAAGAGAGTAGTTCTGGTTTGGCCCTGTTGGTGTCTTGTGTGATGTGGCGGCGTGTACTTGAAGTGGAGAACACGCGCTGAAAAGAGGAAAAAAGGACAAGTGAAAGAAAAGGGTGACAGAATTTGTATTGAGTTGTCATGTCGGCATAGTGTTGGTGGACCTGGATTTGAAGGGGTAACTGGTCGAATGAAGGGAAAGTGTTAACACTGTGTATGAATACATACGTACACAAACATTAAGGATCTGTATAGGGTATTTGTATTTCAGGCGTTTAATGTATTTGTTGACTTGGGTTGATTTGTTCTGAGCTTGGGCATCGTTGTTCCTTGGTGGAATTGTTGACACGGTCAGCCGAGCTGAATCTGTTTTTTTGTGAAGAATCAGCTGTATTATATTCTGGAAAGAGGAAGTTGACAATTAATTGGTTACACATCAAAATTTGTGATGTTTTCTTGGATTTTTGTCCTAAGCAATGGTATTTTTACCACAGCCTATAAGATATTTACGATAGCGGCTTATGATTATAATACAATCACTTTATTTCAGCCTCCAATAACCAAATAATGCTTCAGTCAGTGGCATGGCCAGTGCAACTGCAGGGTCTACATTATCACATAGTGTTTACTGTTAGGCCTACAATTCATGTACACGTAGGCCTAGATGCGTTAGCAGCAGGGCATGCAGGGACAGAGTGTTTATTAGGCCTAGGCTAGTAGGTTTATAAGCAGCAGATAAGGGGGAAGATGAATAGGTGTAGGTCTAGACGCTTACGTCTATTTTCATGCATATTGTTGTCGTTGATAGCTGATGGTTTGAACAGTCGTTAGATCCCAGCAGGACGATTATGTCGGTGAAATGTTCCCAGGCAATTCGGCAGGCTTTTCGGGTTAAATCATCGGAAGAGTAGCCGGGGAAGGCGAATGTAATGTGTTCATAGGGATCGGCGATGCCTAACGTGGTATTGTTCATGTATTTCCATAAGGAGGCTGATAAGAGGACGGATTTTTTCTGATTGTTGGACATGATGATCCACAGGATTAATAGTGCATCACGTTTGCGAGAAGGCAGTTTGGCTGTTGTTGGATGTTTCGTTGGCTAGCGTATATTGGTGACGTCATCGTTGTGTTAGTGTTGTGACGTCATGAAGAGAATATAAATTGGTAGTAGTATTGGGATTTGCCGTTAGGAGGGTGGATTATGAGTGGTGGGTTTGGGGTTGCCCCAGCTGGGCGAAAATATCGATATGAGTAATAGTATGACGTTTGTGGAACACGTTCGAGGAGTTCACAGGTCATATAAAAAAATGAATATCGGTATGTTTGACATACCAGTAGGCCGACTGTAGGCCAGAAAAAGAAATACTTGTTTAGCGTCCGGGCTTTTCAATTCAGGGTGGGGAGGGAGGTTTTTATTTTTATTTTTTGTATAGCCTAGCTGAAATTTTGCAGCAGGCAATTTTTTAATGGAAAATGCATTACCAAAAAAATCAGGGGTTTTGGTATTTTTCAGGTCAGGAGGGGATGCTAAACAAGTTCTTATTTGTATGTGGCCTTATTGGAGAAAAATAGGGCCCTAGCCTAGTTAGGGTGAGGCTTGCTTTGCAAATAAATATAGGCCTCACTTGGAATTTTCTGGTAGCTAGGCCTGCAAGTACCTCTATGAAAAGTTATGAATATGCGGAAGCTCTCCATTGTTCGAATCGTTGAATATGTCTGATGACATGGATGAAGTAAAGTGTTCACACATCGGGTTGTGTGAAGAAACAGATACTAAGTATAGATTCAGAAATCAACAGCAAAGAAATATTTGTAACATATTATTTATTGGAAATAGTAATATTGGAATAGTAATACACCGGTACATGAGTCGAAAGTAGTACATATCAAAATGGCAAGCATTGTCATGTTTGGCAAGTTATATGTGTTGAAAGTAGGCCTACTGCTAACAATATATAAATTTGTTAAAAATACCTGAGCTATTTTCAAAATTAATGTACATGAGGTAATGTCTAGAAGACATGAACTATAGTATTGGCATAGTCTTCCATTGGCATTGATTGTCATGGATAAATTTGAATCAGCACCATGAAATTTATTTTATAAGCTTGTAGTAAAATGAGTATTGTTTGCATGTCGGGTATCATATGCAATTATAATACCGGTAACGAGATCAGAAGTTGGATACACAAGGTACATTTGTACAACCTTCATAACCCACTCAGGCAGTCAGTGTATTGGGTCATTAAGTACAAAGGCAGGGTATTGATAGTAGTGACATCACAATTCATGGTAAATAGATAGTTCCATGGATTGGATAAAATGTCAAAGTTTACAATGAGTGTAGTGTAGTACACACCACAGTTTATGTAATGAATCCTTTTTATTTCAACTATTTCAATTAATGAATCCTTATGACGAATGCATTTAGCTGAACACTAAGTATCAGGTTTGAAGACAACAGTAAACTCTGCATAAGTTGTCATATGTGGTACATGTACTGGGTGGGTTTTCTTAAAAACACATTGTACCATGGATGAAATTGTTTACTGGTATTTCTTTATTCGCCGATTGTTAATGTGTGCAGAGTTTATTGTTGTTAAAAATACAATATGAACATGATATGATGAAAGTACAGTCAAAAGAAAGTAACATACTATTCAATGTAGATATAAACAAGAGATATCAAAAATATCAGTGTGCACAATTATTGATTAATGTGGTTTGTGGGACACTGAGAATTGTCCAATCTGACATACAAAAAGAAACGATGATATTATAATGTGACTGGTACTCTAACGAAGGCAGGGCACCAGTCTAATTTATAAACATTGCAAGCGCCTGTTTGTGCTTGTGTACAACACTTACATCACAAGTTGTAAAAATATGCATGATAGATAAGAAAACTGCAAGGGTCAAAATGGAATATTTACAATTCATCATCAGTAGACTCTATCACTCCAATAGAGCGCAGCACCTGACGGGTAGCTAGCTAGGGCTTCAGTGTCACGATGTCCGGTGCCCCATTCTGAACGCCATGACGTCACTCGAAAAAACCTCCACTTGTTTCAGTGATCATGACGTCGTTTCAAGTCAAGATGTCATGGAATGAATATGGGACGTCGTGACGGTGTAGTTGCCCATCAGGTGCTGCGTTCTGTACACGTATTTACTGTCTATTTACAGTAATTAATGATCATGTGCATTTATTATGTGCACAAAGATTTCACACATATATGTCAGCCAATTGTGCTAAAAACAGGTAAACTGAAGTTGAGATTCATGTCAGGTTATATACACTGACGAAAACCATAAGGTGGTTGCACCAGTCATGCTGAAAATGTAGTCTGAGGCTAAACTCAGTTCAGTACCCTTTTTGCATAAGATATTCAAAGTTCTTGCATATGGCTTGAGCATGTGAATAGCTGGTGCAATGCAATTTTAAGTTAAGAATAATTTGATGCTAGTTTGAGGACAAGGGTGACCTCAGTAAGTATGACTGGTGCCACCGGGTGCAGTGGTGCAGTAGAGACTAACAAACTTAATATTGATGAAGTGATGAACAATAGAACATGGCAACCCTAACTCTAACCCTAACCTTAAGCGAGGGTATCAAATACATAGAATATATAAAGACATGATAAGTTGGGTCCATTTGTATCAGTTGTTGTGGTAATGATTTGCAAATTCGTGCATTTATGCAGCAGTGTACACGTACAAGGAGTACATTATGTTTATGTGTTGTAGAAATATACATTGTAAGAGTTGAGTAAGAAATAGAATCAAAAAATAAAGATGTATTATATGAAACAGTAACACGTGTAAGTATAAGAGTTGAGTATGATGTTTACTTTGTTTGGTTTATGTACAGAAATGCAATACATTGTACATGTATCTGAATATGAGAGGCAGTGTCATCCACTGACCGAAGTATGATTTGTCTTGAATGTGATGTGGTTATTTCTGACACAGTCCAGGAGATTTATGTGCAAGAAAGATTATGACAAGTATTACAGCACCATGTGTTTGCAAAGTAGGACGAGCAAAGTAATCATGCAGTAGAGATGGTATAATGTGATTTATGGGAACTGCAACTGACAACTGAAGTTGGTGTGCAGTTCATTATGATTGGGCTTAGTAGCAAATACAGAACAATGATATGTGTAGTTAGAAATATTAGATTATGTATACTCTTGAGTGCTCATCCAGTTATTTAAGTGTTGGAATTAGAAATATCACATCACGTCTTGAGTTCTCACAGTAGCCTCAAATAATGGAAATAGTCAGTTATTATTGTGTGAATAAATGACAGAAGATTGGATTTGACAACAGAAGTTGTGTGAGCAATGCATTATCATGAGTAAGTTGACAGCAGTAAAAATATGCAATAGAAATGGAAATGTCATCACAGAGAATTGCAACCGACAACTTAAGTTGTTCTTCAGTTCTCTGTGATGGAACATTACCTTTTAAATAATACTAGTAACTGATTAGGGCCAGGAGCAGTTTCAAAACAATGACCAATGGTTATAAATATCACATCATCTGCACTTTTGAGTTCCCATAGTAGCCTCAAGTGATGGAAAATGGTTCTTCGTGTATTTGGATAATGTGATCAAAGGAAACTGGTTTTGACAGGAGAAGCTTTGTGAGCAGTTCATGTCTATGGCTGGAATGACATCAGTATTAGACAAATAGGTTGATCATTATGGCAGTTGAGAACATGGAAAGTATGTGGCAGTAAAGTATGCGATAGAGATGGAAATGTCATGACAGAGAACTGCAACCGACAACTTAAGTTGTTCTTCAGTTCACTGTGATGGAACATTACATTTTGTAAATAATAATACTAATTAGGGTTAGTAGCAGATACAAAACAATGTCAATGACAGATGGTTAGAAATATCACATCATGTGAACTGTTGAGTTCTCATAGTAGCCTCAAGTGATGGGAAATGGTTATTATATCTGGATAATGTGATTACAGGAAACTGGTTCTGACAAGAGAAGCTTGAGTTGAGAACATGCACGAAAAATGTGCAGCAGTAAAAGTATGCGATAGAGATGGTAATGTCATCACAGAGAACTGCAATCGACAACTGAAGTTGTTCTTCAGTTCACTGTGATGGAACATTACATTTTTAAAAATAATCAATACTGATCAGGCGGCAGCAGATGCAAAACAATGAGATGTAGAAATAGAAATATCACATCACGTCTTGAGTTCTCACAGTAGCCTCAAATAATGGAAATAGTCAGTTATCATTGTGTGAATAAATGACAGACAATTGTATTTGACAACAGAAGGTCTGTGAGCAATGCATTATCATGAGTAAGTTGACAGCAGTAAAATTATGCAATAGAACTGGAAATGTCATCACAGAGAACTGCAACCGACAACTTAAGTTGTTCTTCAGTTTACTGTGATGGTACATTACATTTTGTAAATAATAATACCGGTACTGATTAGGGCCAGCAGCAGAGACAAAGCAATGTCAATGACAGATGGTTAGAAATATCACATCATGTGAACTGTTGAGTTCTCATAGTAGCCTCAAGTGATGGAAAATTGAGGAGTTCCATTATCATTTCTGGGATGACATTGGTACTGTATAATAAACAAATGTTGATCATATGTGGCAGTTGAGGATATGGAAAGTAGTAAAGGTTAATGGTATGGTAATGTAATGAGAGACAACTGCAACGGACAATTTAAGTTGTTCTTCAGTTCACTGTGATGGAATATTACTATGGAAGTCACAGTGCTGATTGGTAATGGTAGTAGAGCCAGCAATATTCAGAAGTTAATGTGATTGATGTAGGAACCATTTGCAGTGAAGGTGATGGTTTCCATTTCGAGGAAATAATCCTCAATGTCGTCATCACTCATGTTTTGAAGTGCTTGTATGTTGGAAAGGACATTATGGCTGCAGGAGAAATTTTGTGGGGAATCAGAGTCATTTGTTAAAACAGTCAAACTGGCCCATGATTTGTTGACAGTTTTGGAGAAATGTTGCTTCCGTGAACAAGAGGGGCAGCGAATAGTTCTAGAATATGAAGCGTTACTAGTAGTATGTGGGAGAATTTTGGTACATGAATTGCAGTGCAAATTGGTAGACACTTTCACTGCAATGACAGAGCCAGTGATAGTTGAAGAAGATTTAATTAGTTTTGCAGGGGGTTCATCATCATTTTGACTGTCTGGTAAAGGTAATGGATCTATTTCATCTATTGTGGTATGCTGACTTATGTTAATGAAGTTTTCATCGTTGTGTACCCGAAAAGTGGCATTGTGGAATCGATATGCTTTATCCTGGGCTATTTTTGGAATTTGCTGTTCCCAGGCATTTAGTTGAATTGTGCCTGTGTCATCAGCTGCCACATATGATCTTTTGTTGAGTGTTCGGCCGTCATTGCATTTGATCGTTTCTGTATCTGTCTGTGAAAGAATGTTGCATTTGAATGATACTTTATCGTAGTTGTGAGCTGACCTGATATCAGCAATGGTCTTTGTTGTCAAAGTTCTCTTCTGATAATCGAAATCAAGGCGGGTTGGCTCAAGTTTTGAATACTTTGATATCATTATCAGAAGTGAACTTTGACGGCGAACAAGTTATATTAGTCAGTTTGACAGGGCTTTCTTCCTCGTAGAAACGTTTGAACTGGTTAAATTTCTCCGGAGAAAAGCAGACAACATGGTGATATTGTTCATCTGCAGTTTGGAGTTTGGCATTAAAGTATTTTATAGTTGGATTTGATTTGGCAGACTGGACATCTGATAGCTCATGGACATAACCTTCCATTGATTTGTTGTCTGCCATGATGATTGACCTGAAAAGATAGAAAATATATATTGAGGTGTGTCCTCACATGTTAGAAGGGAAAGCTAATCGCAGCGAAATAGCAGAATGATCTGAATACAGATTTCTGAAAGCTTCAGTGTGGAAATCACATGGCATATTTGATGGCAAGATGACATGATCTAATTGTGCCGTTCCGTGAGTAATTGAATGAAGTGCAATCTGATGTTTGTGTGCATTACAAAACTTTAACATAATTGATTCACCATGTTGTTTTGTTATGTCAATATTGAAGTCACCAAGTACAATATCATGCCTTGTGAGTGAATTTTCAAGAACAGCAAGACCGCTTTTGGTATGTGCTGGATGTATGTACACAAACGAAATAGGCAATGAATTCACTGTATATTTAAGGATTTGCGTACGGTCTTGGTAATAGTTTACGTTTGACACAGCACGCACAGATGCAGTTGATTGAATTTTTCTATAAATCAACATGCCCAAACTATGTGGTTGAAAATCAAGGCGTGTCATCAGATTGAAACCAGTGAGAGCAATCAGTGAATCATTGGTGTCAGCGCTCAACTTCGTTTCAGCAATACATATGATATCTGCTGATTTGAGATTGTAATCTGAATTCAAGTCAAGTATGTGTTTGCCATGTAGAAGACCATTGATGTTAAGGTATACAATTTTCACGTCGGCGTATGCTGTTGTGAAAACTGTGTCAGTCAAAAAGCTTTTTGACATGGCATGTTGACGTTTTGCACTCAAGTCTTGCAATTCTTGTGACACAGACTTATCCATTACAATCATTTGATTTTTGTTGAAGGCTTTCAGGTATAGATTGGTAGCCTTTTTGACTCTTGAAATTGCTACATAGAAACTGCCAGCTGGTGCTTTTCTGTTGGATGAATTGTTATTTGCAAAGTCAACTATGACCTCTTCCAGTGTCAAACCTTGCGCTTTGTGACTAGTGATGGCATATGATAAAACCAATGGAAATTGATAGCGTTGTATTTTAACGTTGTTTCTGACATTTTTGTCATTTATACGAAATGTTGCCTTGATTTTTTGGATTGGTACAGAAACAGGAGTTGGACAGCTGGTGTACTTCGATTTGGCTGTTGCAGCAGTGTTTTTGCCAATGTCATCTGGAAATTTTACCCAAATGATATCATGCTCTTCATCAATGAATGTGACGTAACCTCGTACACCATTGGTCAGTCCATCTGCTTTGTTCAAGTTAACTGTCAACATAACAGGACAATTTGGTTTCAGTTCTAACTTAGATGGAAGGTGACCAGTTCTTGTGTATGGTAAGGACATTACGTAGTATTCATTGACTTTATCAACATTCAAGACTTTATCATCAGCAATATATGTTGTTCTGTCTCCTTGAAGCGTTTCTAACTTTTGTGCATTGATTTCTGCTCGTTTGTCGTTGTTTAAGACAATGTATGCTATTTTGCCCAAGTTATATAGCTCAGTGTTGTTTTCATTTGGGCAAGGTATGACACGACTTTGTAAGAAAGTTTCATCGTCAGGAGTGATTGCGTCTGCACCAAGGCCAATCCTATCACACAAATCAGAAAATGCAGGGTCATCAAGTGAACGCATCTTCGTTTCAAGTGAGTAAATTTTGAAGTACAATGTCCATTTATTTGGTGCCATGTATGCAATACCACTATTACGTGTAAAGCTCTTGAAAATCCATTTATCACCAACAGGCGGTAGTTGTAAAAAATCGCCTGTGCAAATAACTGGAAGAGATGCAAATGGCAATTTTTTTCGGCCAAATAGCATTTCACATTTCTCATGAATGGTGTGAAATTTACGACTGCCTAGCATTGACACCTCATCAATGCACAGTAAGCGTATTTGGTTGTATTTGAATGATAGAGTGGCATTACTAGAAAATGATTCGTAGCTTTCAGAATCATCAGTTCTGTACATACCCAACGCGGCTTCAATAGTTTCACCACCAATGAGGCGAGCAGCTGAAGCTGTTGGAGACATTATTAAAACTGAATTTTTATCCAAATCATCACCTGATTTCATGAGGAGAAATTTTGCAGCCTCGATGATCAATTTCATTAGAAATGTTTTGCCAGTCCCTGCTCGTCCAGCAATGTACAAATAGAAAGGATTGTGGTCTTTATTGTCAGTCAGTAACCGTTCAATGACATCATCAAAAATTTTCCTTTGGTCTGGATTTAACATGCGGATTTGTGAACATATGGATTCACGAGTTGTAATGTTTGTTAAATCTTGTTCTGTAATTTGCTTCGAAGTCAGCGCTTGTTTTATGAAATGATCCAGGTCCTTTTTTGATGTAGTTTCCTTATTCCTGCAATGTCTGCTTTGTTCTGATATGTCATCAGTTGTTTCATCATTGTGATGATTATCATCCTGATCACTGTCATCAACATCATCATCATCATGGAGTTCATTGACATTGACATGATCCAATGCTTCATTGATTTTAACCAGGAGGTCACGGTTTGGTTCAAATTGTGAACGCATTTGTTGAATTTGGTTGAAGTGTTTATGAAATAAATCTTGTAGAGAAGACTGGTTTTCATGTATTTCTACATTTTCATTTCGAAAGGGCAGAAATAGTAGCAGTAATGCACGACAGGTTTCATTGTCATCTTTTCTATTTAAATGATACCGAACAACAGCAGGTTTGCACCTTTTCCTAATGTAGCCATAGTCGTCTTTTAATTGAAGCCGATTGCCTTTTCCACTGTCATCATCATCATCAGGTGTAGTAAATATATCATTTACCTTATGTTCTTGTTTACTCGAGTACAATATGTCATAATCACGAGCAAATTCGGCAAGGCATATGCTGGATAGGCTGTTTGGTCTGTGAGTGTAATAATCTACAATGTTATTGAAGAAAGGATTGTCATGATCCTGAAGTTCGGGGATGTTTGGCTTCAAAAGACCATCGCGATGTGCAGGTTTGTTGACATTTACGAACTTGTGAGTTCGCGTGCTATAACACATCACTAAGCCTAGCATGCGGTATATGGCTTCAGGTCTGGAGACTTCCCGACTAGAATCTAGAGCACGGCTCAAAAGTTTCATTTTTTCACTCTGTGATTGGCCATACTTTTTACACTCCAAGTCAATTTGCTTCAATAACCTGCTTAAACCACTTTCACCTTTTGTAAGGTACCCCAAGATATATGCAACACATGCATATTCATCTAAAATGAACGAAATGTCCATATTGGCTCGATGAATGTCCAGGAGATTTGCATTGTAATTGTTTGTGTACACATCCTTGCAGTCCCGTTTTAAGAAAACCTCTGAAGTAGATCCATTTGTACTAACTGATGTCTTAAGGGCATTGATGTACTCTTCTTCATTTAATCCAACAGCTTCAAGAAATGCATCGAATGTCATTTGACTGAAACACTGGTGTTCGTTGGATTGTTTGCCATATTCAGTTGAATATGTTTGCCTGATGATGAATTTTTTGATTTTCAAGAGGTTTTTCTTCCATGTTTGCTTAATTGCATCAGGGGTTTCATCATCTGGAGAATCGATGATTGTAGTTTTTCGCATAGGAAATTTCGGATACTTGAAGCGACAAGATTGAACATTCAATGCAGGACCTTTTGCTGTTCCATCCTTGACTCCATGTCCTTCATTGGCACTAATGACAATGGTATGGCACTTTTTTTTACGGCATGTAAATGTGTGGGCATGTGTTTGGAAGAAAGATACTGTATCTTTCATACAATCATTTGGAATTTGCCCACTAATAATGCAGTCGATGAACTCAGCACAAGCCTTCTGGGAATCACTTGAACGTGTATACCTTGGTGGTTTATTACCATCTTTATCCTCCAGCCACAAAAGTGAATGTACGTGTGGTGCACCTCTTTGCTGAAATTCTATACGGTAAAAGTAGTCAATTACCTTGTAAGTGCTGAATATGTCAAAGGAATGAAGACTGTTGAACAACTGGCGCATTCGGTTATTAAAATGTAGCACAGTGTCCACCATGTTTCTAGATATCAGTTTGTTGATATCTGTTTTTGATAATGAATTGACAATGGTCTCTGGGACCTGGCAGCCACGCTCCTTCTGTAGGAGCATTTTGATTAATTCAGGCCAGTGTGATTCTGCAGCACTTAAAGTCAAAAATAAGTGGGGTGGTCCAAGTTGTCGAATCATGGCAAGAACTTTTTGTTTGGCCTGTTGAAAATAAGGACTTGTGCCTCTAATTGTTTTGAATGCTTTGTAACCAAGGTCAGCACGTTCAAGGTTGTTGGTATCAGCATCGCGAAAGAAACACACATTGTATTTGTCGCGGATCAGTTTCGTTTTTCGAAAGAAAGTTGAAACTGACCGTTTTATTTCAAGAGTTTCTTTCACTACATACAAGAAAAACAAGTAAGTCGAATCGTTTCGAAAACGTGGATCGATCCCCATCAATCTCTGTTTCACGTAATTGGCGAATCCCACTTTCTTGGGTTGATAGGTTGACAAATAGCCTCCCGTTCCAGTGGGAAACAAATGAGGGAACGCCTTCTCTTCTAAATACTGTGCCTTTTCCCAATACACAAATTTGCCTGAAGCACTGGGACTCAGGTCAACTTTTGGAAGCTTGTGGATTTTTTGCTTGTTTTTGGTTTGCACTTTCGCCTTGTCATAAACTTCCTTTTCGATGATTGCATTGGCAATTAAATCACTGATGCGATTAGTGCTATCGTTTTTGATAAACTCATCAATGAGCGTGTCGTCCGTTATTTCTGTGAGGTAATGGGGAAGATCGTAACACCCATCAGTAGTGTCAGTCACCACTTGTTCTTTATTGTCAGATAATCTTGTCATTTGACGGACTGGTCGTGGGGATTTCATCACATTCTGTTGTGGCTGGTGTTTCTAGTTGCTCTTTTTTTTGATACTCAGTTTCTACTGTCTGAAGTGATTCATCAAGAAACACATTTAGGGCTTCCTCATCAAATTGTACATCCTTAAATAGTGGATTGTTTTCTTTGAAGTACTTGAAATACTTGAGCACTTTCTGTTTTGACACTACTTCCTCAAGGTATGCACCTTTGTATTCAGGCCGCCTTTTCAAGGCAATTGGTATTAAGTCTTGCTCAAGTGGGAGGAGCACATTTAAAGTATGTTGTACTTCTGACTCAACACATATCAATGATCCCAAGACTTTGAATTCTGAAGATCTCGGAATATGAGCAATTCGCATGAATGGCATGATCAACTTCAGAAGATGTGCCTCACATTTGTTTAATGTGGCATCCTTTTCTGTCATGTCTGATGGAAGTTTTGGCACTTGGAATTTATATACTGCCTCATTGCAAGATGGTGCGATGTTTTTTCTAATTTTCCTAAGACATGATCGACAAACATAATAACTGCCATCATATGACTTGGTTACAATGTTTGTCTTTGGATCATCATTGATCAAAACAAACTTCTCTTGGTCGGATGAAAAGGTACGTTTTTTGCCTTTAAATGCCACTTTCCTCACAGATCCACGTTGATGATATCTCAAATCACTAACACAAATGAAGGCATTGTGCGTTTTGTTTGCAATGGAATTTCTCATTGATTTCAGCTTGCGGTTGTTCAGAACAGAATTTTTTGGTTTGAAATGATTACTGTTGTCATGTTTGTTGTTACATGTTGGTGCTTCATTATCCTTTTCTAAGGGAGAAGCTGACATTTTCTGTGCAGAGTCTTGTTTGTGGAGAGTTTTTCTTTTTGATTTTCTTGTTGGACTTAAAGAAGCAAGACGTTTTGACTGAACTGGTTTTTGTTGATGATTGTCTTGATTACTTGTACATGAAGCAGGGGTGGTTTCGAAAGTCATGCTTAAAGATTTTCTAACGCGATCATTTGTGCTTCTGATGCGGTGAGTTTGTTGGCGCAGTTTATTATATTCTTGTTTCGTACGTGCATTTTTCGGGGTTGAAGATGACACGTGAGTTTCATAATATGTCGTTGATGATGTCATAACACTGATTGGCGTGAAATGATTACCATGTAATCTACGCAAGTAGAGGCCACAGTTGTTTGTTTGCCTCTTGACATCCTTTGGTGAATATAGTTGCCAACGACACTGATGTCTGCCACCTTCTTTTTCAAGAACATATATATCAGTATTGAGCATTGATGCAGCAGCAATGATGTCACTTTCATGCACTGCAAGTGGATTACATCTAAGATTTACCACGTGATCAGAAAAGCGTTCATTTGATGGTAATGATGCTTTCAACAAATCTTGATGATTCAACTGATATTCAACTAAATTGTTTTGAATCTGTTTTGCATATTCAGTAGAACCTGAAATGAAATAGCTCAAACACTGATATAAATTTGTGTTGGAGTCATGACATTGATGACTCGAAACCTCCAATCCAAGTATGGACCCATGGTTTTCATAATGTACTTCTGCAACAAGTGGAACGGACATATGTTTACATTGGTTTGATTGCCATGTTCTATTTGGAGGTGTAAAACAACATGTTCTGTTGACACCATCTGCAGCACTGACCGACGGTGATGCACAGTTCAACAAAACAGACTCATTCGCACCTGATGTGGTGGTTCGATTTTCGATGATCGAACTAACAACATCAAAATGTATGCCACCAGTATTTACGAGGTAAATGGCTGGCCGGAGGGGAGAAAGATCAGCTAAAGACAAATGTGTATATCTCAACCATTTGCTTTCTGTAGTGGCATGAGGACTGTACACATATATCTCAGTTCTGAGCAATTGTGCTGCAGCGAGAATTTCGATTTCAGTAGCCCAAGTGCTATTTTTGGCCATCTTTGTTCTAGCAATGTAATTGGTGGGCGACTCACCATTGATCAGCGATGGTGTAGACAGCATATGTTGACAAATTAATGACCTAACGTGTTCATGGTAACTTTCATTTCCAGTTAGTATGTATGAAAGGGAGCGAAAAAAACAATTTCCATCTCCAACAATTTTATGGACTTCACCTGGTACAGCATTTGTAAGCAACTGCACATTGTCAAGATGTTGATCTTGATGGGGACACGATATATCATCAGGTGAAACATTTGGCACGAATGGTAACAATTTCAACAGATGTTCCCTTTGCCACTGAGAAGTGGGTGGAATGAAATAATAAATCTGTTGTTTACAATGATTTGTTGGAATAATGGAAATGTCTCTTTCACTACATAATTTATCAACAGTTGCAGTCTTTGACACATCTGCATCAATGGCAGCACGTTTATTGTGCATTTTTTGTTTATTCATTAATTTCCGCTGCCGATATCCCCTTCTCTTTGATGGCGGCATGATCCTGTGTGAAAGTCAACAAATGTGGCCGCAAAATATTCAACACACATGTACCAATAAAATGTAACAGACAAAATAAATATAACAAAAATAATAATATTAACATAGGTATAAATTAGCACCCTTCTTAGTTTGGCATGATTCTGTATTTAGGATTCTTCCTGGAATGCCATCATCTCTCTCTTGAAGCACCACCATCGTGAAACAGGCACAATCACTGAATTTATATTGATGCGAGTTTGAGCGAAGTCTTGATGCATTGTTGCTACCATACCTTGTGTTATTGATGATCAATATCAGTCATGTGAACCAATGTTGCCAATACTGAATATGATTGTCTGAAAAAAAGGGAATTTAACATGAGAGAACATGTGAGAAATATCTATGATAGGCAATAAGGACCAACTTCTTGTCGTGTGGTTGAGAACAGCTGCAACTTACATTTATAAAATTTATAGCACTGAAAACTTAATGGTCCAAATTTTACTGAAAGCTATTTCTTACCATCATCATTTGGTCAAATGGTCATAACAGTGTCTGAAACCGACACAATTAGTGAACTTATAGCAAAGATTTCATGCTTTGTTGCTACCATACCTTGTGTTAATGATGAATATCCGCCACACAAAACCAATGTACCACCAACTGTTGCCAATACTGAATATTATACAATCTGCAAAAAAAATAATATAGCGTACTTGTAAAGGGCAGTTTACACTAGGTTGCATCAAGTTGCAAGTTGCAGCAACGACGGACGCTTCACCATCGTAATAGCTCACCCCGGTGAGCTAAAAATCGATGAAACATCCAACATGATTGAGTTGCAACACGTTGCATGCCATGTGTAAACGGGCCTTAAAGGAGCTGGACGTCCAAGTTGTAAACACTCACTCACTGGTTCTCTATCCACGCGACGCCTGCAGTGCTGCCACCTATTGTCGGTGATATGTACTGATGTGAATATCGTGAGTGAGTTGCATTGGACCAGGCACCAGTCTAACGATCACTGGGCGTACTGGTGCTGCCACCTTCACAAAGGAATAAAACTAGTTTGCTGGCCACTGTTTGTAAACAAACGAGTTTGTTTACAACTTGGACGTCGAGCTCCTTTAAGAAATATCTATGATAAATGACAGGCAATAAACACAAATTTCTTGTCGTATGGTTGCCGAAAGTAACAGATACAGATTTACATGTATAGTGTTGGAAACTTTATGTTTATTACCCAAATTTATTGAAAACCATTTTTAATATCATCATTTGGTCAAATGGTCATAACCGTGTCTGAAACCGACACAATTAGTGAATTGTTGCTACCATACCTTGTGTTGATGAATATCAGCCACACACAACCAATGTGAACCAATGTTGCCAATACTGAATATTATACAATCTGAAAAAAAAAATTAACATAGTGAACATGTAAAAAATTTCTATGACAAGCAAGGACAAACTTCTTGTCGTGTAGTTGTGAAGCAACAGACATAGATCAGTGTTGGAAACATTATCGCCTGAATTTATTGAAAGCTTTTTTACCATGTTTACCAATATCATTTGGTCAAATAATGGTCATAACATTGTTCTGTAGGCCAATTTTGTTGTTGCATAGTTGATGTAGCTGGCTGCAGCATGGTGCACTGGAGTCAGTGGTATATTTACAGGTACATGTAGAATATATCATGGATCAGGATGTTTACCATACCTTGTAGTTGTGGTAGTGATGAACAATCTCTGCAACCCAACCAATAGTTGTAGTAGTACTACATGTATCTTCCAGACAATTGATGTCAGCAATATGGAATAATAATATACACCTGAAGAAAAGAAAGTGCGTTTGAAAAAGCAATCAATGCTGACACTCGGTCGCACACTGTTTCACATGGCCACAGAGAGCCCCCTACACACATGTACGCAGAGATGCCAACCTCACAATGAAATGGTCCATGGACCACGTGGTCACCCATTTGGACATGCATGTACATGTAATAGTGTAATGACAGAGAGATGTATCTGTCAGTTATGAGCAATCTGGGTCAAGTCATTCCCAACTTGCAGGACTTCATAGCACATTTGAGCGCGCTGGGTCAAGTCGTTCCTGAGTTATAGCACATTTGATAATTTTCGGGGTACACCACCTGGCGGCCATATTGGAACTTTAATTACGCCGAAATTCGACATGCTTGTAAAGGTCACCTAGAGGGAGGTAATATCAAGTTTGAGCACTCTGGGTCAAGCCGTTCCTGAGTTATATAACACGTCAATGATTTTCATGTCATGCCACCTAGCGGCCATATTGGATGTCAGATCAGGCCGAAACTCGGTATTTTTGAAGGTACCCCTCTAATACATGTTTATGCAAAATATGAAAACTCTCGGTGATATAATGAAAAAAAGTGGCACGTTTGTTACTTTTCTCGAACTCTGACCTCTGTGACCTTGAAAAGTAGGACAAAGCAAAAACCGTTACATAGGCATATTATGTATCCTAATTAGATACACATCCATTTATTCTTCTTTTCGTCTTTTTATCGATATCGTGATATCGATCCGTGTGTCTGTCTCGCAAAACGGGGAAACTGCGTAATTCTTGAGCTAATTTTTTTTAGAAAAAAAAAAGGGCCTAGGCCTATGAAAAATATTTTATCATCAGACAGCAGAGGCCAACATTTCATCATTAACTGTGAAAGATAGATGGGGTCACTGGACCCCGTCAAAGGAAAAAAATTGCCCAGGCTAAAATATCATTTTAGATCTGCTGCCCACAGTCGCACTGTCCAAGTTAACGGTGCAGAAATTATACGTCATCACCGTCACGGTATGAATAATCATTATCCACACACTATTCCCACCGTGACGGTGTAAATAAGAGCTATTCCTGCACTATTCACACCGTCACGGTACGAATAAGAACCGGCGGCGCACTATTCAAACCGTCATGGTACGAATAAGAACCGACGGCGCACTATTCACACCGTCACAGTAGGGTATGAATAGCCCCAGTCTTTTTTTATTTCGTGTTTCAACAAAATAGGCCTACAGCTCAAGATGATACAGGTAGGCCTATTGGGAAAAATTAGGGCCTAACAAATCACCACAATTTTCGCTTTATTTGAGTGCACTGCACTGGTGACTGGACTTGTGGAGAGATGATTTTCCCAGCATTTGAGGATGTAGCTTTTGTAGGCCTGCCCTAGCCTATTTGTGTTTGTGCCCTCTGACTGACATGCGCTGATAAACGCATCTTCTTATGAGCATTTTTTGCTCACACAACATTTATTTTCTTTTTCGTACATGTACCGGTAGGCCTACACAATACATGCCACGTCGGCGCCTTATGCACCTATGCTATGCACAGTCATGTACACAGTCATGCCCTCCCCAGACATGATGATGGCGGACTGTGATCAGCAAACCGACAATCCACCACTCGAAGAAAGTGGATTTTTTCGCTAAATATCTGACTATAACCCCACGCTACTGATCTCAAAGTGACAAACACAACATATTCCATATTCAAACGTCTTATAAACTCACCTTGAAGTAATGTCGATGTGAAAAATCACAATAAACTCGGATATACCCAGGAGAACGTCTCACACTGCTGGAAAACGTGAGGAAGAGGACGCACATGGCGAGGAACGAAAGGAAATCGGTAATACAGAAAGAGGACGTAATTCACTAACTACAAACGTGTTATCATTCACAATTATTACCTTAAATATCTGTACATGTTTTGAAATAGTTGTAAGTGTAAGAAATTGATTCAAAACGGCCAAACACGGCGATTTGTATAATAAATTATGTAACTCGATTTCTATTTTCCTTACGAGTATCATACACAAAGATGCAGAGGACTAGGCACACAACACTCCAACAGACTATAGCAATCGTTATCACTACCAGGCACTTCGAATAGTAGGGATGCTAGGCCCGAAAAATTTCCATGTACTTGCGCCTTGTCGGACCAATAAATATCAAAATTGGTATAGAATAGCAAATAAACGATGTGTAGTCGAATTTTTGTGGCATGTGCAGCGAAACCATGCATTCAATACTGCATCTAAAAGGTCAATATACTACCTGAACCTCCTGAAATCTGCAATGGTACGCTCCAGTCATATGTTTACAAACACACTATCATCAATATGGTGGCCTCACGAAAGAACCGTCTGCTGCGGCAACTTCTGGCGCATTTCTTCTCAATTACAGTCATTGATGCAACAGATAGTCTTGGAATTAAATAGGGCACATATTCTCGATACAAATGCTCGTCTGATATCGGTATATATTGATGATTGCTTCCTGTGTCCTCAATATTTTGTACACAAAAATGCCGTTTCATGCTGATGTATACATTCGTCCATACATCGGCGATTATGCCCCAAACAAAAGTGTCGATTTCTCGAAAAAACGCGAATAATATGTAAATTCTGCTATAAGAGACATAACTTGGCGTTACATTACACTTATTAGTGAAATTTCGTGCCAATTGGTGCTATATTAAGTGAATAAACCCGTGTGACAAGAAATGATGTGGCACGAAAATAACGTCACTTCGTGAACAATAGACGTATTCTCACGACGATAATAGGAGCAGTCAGCCGCGCATATTGCTAACAGATGGCAGCACAGTCTTAGCGGACCAAATGTACAGGAAATCTATTATGATCGCTGCTCGATCGATAATGACTGGGTCCGCTGGATGCATTGAATTGGGCCCTAGTGACACCTAGTGGTCAACTCGCTGACAGCTCCTATTGGATCACGTGGGTCCACAGTGACCATTATTTTTGTGTCGGTTTTTGATTTGAATAGGCTAGCTACCGTCCTTAAAGCGGGTGATCCACTGTCGCGATTTGGGCTTGAGACGGGGTTGCGGTCCCTTGCGATCGCCTTAAGCCACTCTCACACGTGCGACAGTTGGCCTGCGTTTAATTGCGATAGACAATCGCAGGTGTACTGTCGCAAATTAAAGCAAACTATCGCAGACCTTGCGATAATATTGCAGGCAATCGCGTATAATCGTGAAATTTTGGAAATGTTCAAAAAATGTAACCTTGTCGCAACGTATCGCAAAGCAACCGCAGATTGTCGCAAAATATCGCACGTCGCAAAAAATCGTTTATAACCCCAAATTATCGGTGTCGAATAAAGGGGCTGCAGACAGAAAACCCGTATTGTGGCAAGATTGTCGCACCTATAATCGCAGATTGTCGCAAACAACCGCAAGTGAACGCCAAAAAACGCTGATTATCGTTAAGTTTACGACAATTCTGCGATACGTCTGCGACAAATCTGCGATAATTTCTGCGATTGTTTGCGTAACGTAGAAAAATACAATCGCACGCAAATTGTCGCACGTGTGGGAGCGGCTTTATATGGCAATCAGAAGTCCTTATAAGGTAACCGAAGGGAACGCAACCCCGTCTCAAGCCAAAATCGCAACAGTGGATCACCCGCTTCAACCATGACCGATGTGCTCATTTTTGGAAGCAGTTCCTCACCGCAGTTTTGTCACTTGAAGTAGAGTAGTGTAACGATACGAAGCGATTTCTTGCAATATTTGGATAGTGAGAGTTCCAGGATTTACAGTGAGAGTACATTTGCCGTACATGTATATACTGCACACCCCGTGTGTGGAAAGTACGGCGGCTTACACAGTTTACTTATGAAACGTGGATAACATGGGTAAGGAGTCGAAAGACAGTCGAAGGCCGTCTTGTTTATTTAGAATCCCCACTTGGATGACAGTTTTGTTTACCGTGACTGACTTAAAGGGCCTCTAGAGGCAGCTTGCTATTGGGTTACTAACAGTACTGCGACTACACAACAGGTGGCGCTAGTAACCATGAACTCATGAATTGTGGATCAAATGTAGACATCGATGAAATCTTCCTTCAAAAATGATGCCCAAGTTGGATCCTCATGCCATCAATTCTCTGTTAGTAATCATATCAATATGCACTAAAAAGCTGCCTCTAGTGTCCCTTTAAAGGGAGACATGCGAAAAATATTGCCCGGCGGGCACAAGTTGTCTGAGTTGTAGCGCCGTCTGTTAATACACGGTGACACTACGCTATATCACAGGCCCCTGTAGAGCTATTAGTGAGCTTAGAACACGTATCTAACCAAAAAACACTAGTTTGTAAAAAACACACCCCGAGCTCACGAATTTATGAGCTCGTGGTGTGTTTTTAGATACGTGTTTTGTTTTTTAGATACGTTTGGTTAGAAAAGTGTTCGAAACTCACTGATAGCTCTACAGGCGCCTGTGATATACATGTAGCGTAGTGTCACCGTGTATTAACAGACGGCGCTACAACTCAGACAAATTGTGCCCGCCGGGTAATATTTTTCGCATGTCTCCCTTTAAAGTGCAGCGGATCGAACCCTTCTGAAAACTGTTCTAAGCTACCGTGGGGGTAAATTCCTCGCAGAAGTAAAAGAAGGTGCACCCACAGTGGCCACCAAAATAGTTTTATGCACACTCGTAGAGTAGCCTACTGACGTTTCACAATGAAAGCAAAATAAGCAAGCGACGGATTTGATGCACATTGAATGGAAATAACCTCCATGTTGTTCCACATTTTGCGTTTTCGTATGTAGAGAGCAAATCTTCCACAACATACATCGGAGGAGACAAAGTCTTTCGCCTAATTGAAAACTATACTGTAGAAAATGGCGTACAATGGGTGAGGTCAAGTTTTGAGTAAAGTAAAGATAACCCTCGGATATTTACCCTAGGGTAAAGATAACCCCCAATATATCCAAAACTTGACTTCTCAACGAGGGTATAGTTTACCGTGAGTTTACCTAGAGTTTACTCTGGGTAAACTCAAAATTTTCCTTAAATTATACCCCAGGGTTAAGTATACCTGAGCAGAGCAGCCATCTTTGTTAAAAACGAATGGACAAATGCATTAGGGTATTCTTAATCCCTAGGTGTTAACTCTGAGTTAACTCGGAAAGAAGTCAAGTTTTGGGTAAAGTTTTGGAGGCAGGAAAGAAACAGTCAGCCATCTTTTATGCCTGTTTTAGTGCATGCTCTTGCCCAAGAAAGGCATGAAAATTACTTAAGGAGGCCAGCATACAGCGAAGAACCTGTGCATTGACATTTGCGACTTACGGATGGACAATTCGATGGAATATATGTGGGGAATATCTGATTTCTTTTGGCCTGCTTGAAACTGTTGTGATTTTCTCTAAGGTGATTTAAAGCCTCGAGCATTTTCTGCTCGCTCCAAGGAAATCTCTCATTCTTCCCCTTGTCCGTCTTCCTTGTCGTGTGTGTCTGTGCTGTGGGCTGTTAACACTTCTACAGCATGTGTATGCATAAAGCATGCAGTGCTGACCCACCCAGAGTACAGATTCAAGGAATCTGAGTAGATGGGCAATTTCCAGGGGTTACTTGAGGGTTATCTTATAGTTGCTTCAGAGTTATCTAAGGTATACTCAGAGTTTACTCAGAGTTTACCTGTACCTGGGGTAAAGAGCTCAGGTTAACTCAAAGTAAACTCAAAGTTAACTCAATCCAGTTTTACACAATACTTGACCTCACCCAGTGTCAGTGAGTCGAAAAACACAGATCATGCCGCTCTCTCTCTATACATGTATGTTATTTTGAAATTGAGGAATTAAAAAGCGATGTACGCGAGCTATGCAGTACTGCACATCGATAGTTCCTCTATTTCCCATATGGCGGCAGCACTACAGTTTATGAATGGAATTCCAAGTAGGTCATCTCATTATAATACTACGGAATTTACTATGACCAATCAGCAGCAAGGAGAGTGACATGAGTGACAGGGATGCCGACGGCGACGATTCTATTAGTCATCCGCAAAAACATGCGAAGGATGGTGTTGGCCCGGGGTACACTGCTATGTCGTCATTAGTGCTACAACAATTTCCTGTCTTCACACGCCGCCATCTGGCTAAACTTGCAGCAGTGACGCGAATTCTCTGGTCGGTCTCCTCACACTTCGGTTTTTACAGCGCCATGTTTCTTGTTATGCAGCGGTCAATGACAACTCTGTACCCCCCTTATCAGACATTCGACATTTATTCGACGCCTGGGAAAAAAGTGGTCGTCCAGGAATCGACATTTTTTCACCCAGAGAACAATGTCCCTGCTCCAGGAATTCACTGCTTCTTCTTTTTTGAGATTCAGAGCATCACCTTTTTTCACTTGTCGGAACGCGGAACGCCAGGAATTCGACGCAATGTCCCACTTTGGTGTTTATTCAAAACCTTTTATTTTTAAAACTTGAATAGACTTGTTCCCATGGCTGGGTTAGAGTAATAGGCCTACTGTAGCATGACCGTGATAGCTGCCAACCTTTACGATTTGGCCGTAGCTTTTACGTTTTTTATCCCTTCACCATGTTTTTACGGTTAGTCTAAAGGGCGGCGCACACGAGCGACTAAATCTGGGCGACCGCCGACGAGACTGGTGGTGCGACTAGACATCAGCCAATCAGAAGCGCCAAATCTTGTCGCTTTGGCGGTCGGAAGCCAAGTCGGCCGACAAATCGGTCAAAATTGTCGCTCGTGTGCGCCGCCCTTAACAAAAACTACGAAAAAACAAACTATAAACAAGTGAGAACCCCATTTCATTTCGTGTTGCTCACTCCGTAGTTCCTGAATTATATCAACCCGAACTCCCCTAGCAGAGAATCTTCGAGCTATCTTACATGTAGCTGTTCCATGTAATATCTGGCACCCAGCTGATCTGCTGATGGCTCCGCTTTTGTCGTGGGGAGGGAAAACAATGGCAGATGCGGTCATGCCATATGCTTGTCATGGTGATTGCTGGTCACGTGGTCTTGATACCGACGTACTATTTTTCATGTTCCCGCCTCTTATCTTACGGATTGGGGGTGCCATACTGTAAACTTGGGAAAATATTGAAAATTTTACTGATGACCATTTCTGATGTCTGGCAGCTATGGGATCAGAGTCGCCGAATGCGAGATGATGCTGAAAACGAGATCGAGGCTGGAAAAGCGTGGTTGTTTGGATGACTGATCGCGATCGCCAGACATGCGACGGTGTTACGACAGGAATTCACCGAACATCATTTATCTTTATTTCAGACGTTCGACGAAAATTCACTGTTGATTTTTTTTCAGTTCGTCAGGCACTCGACGCTAAGGAAAGTTTTGAAACCTCAGGATGCGACGCTAATTCGGCGTCGCATTAGCGTCGACCCCTGATATGGGGGGTACAGAGTTGTCATTGACCGGTGCATTAGTCTGTCGCTCTCGTTCTCGGAAATCCCCGTGAGATTTTGAAATTTTTCCGGCAGTAGTCACTTATGTCTCCCAAATTCATTGAAATAATATTAATAAAAGATTTTTCATGAACGTTTTATTGTATAAAACGTCAACGAGACCGTAATTTGATGGTTCAAAAATGCTAGAAATCACACGAGATCAGTTTCGTGATCCCCGCCAGCTATGAATGAAGTTGGGGAGCTATCGCGGGTCGCGATAGTTGAACGAGATTTCGAGGGTCTTGGTTGCGATACCAAACCCGCGAGGTTGGAGCTAAAATGCAGTCGAAACCCCGAGGGGCTTCGCCGAGGGTTTGTCTCATCTGGCTTCTTGTCGAGGTTTGTTGCAGTAAATTCTGTGATTTTGGGGTGCATGTAGATGTTGAATGATTTTAGACCTACATCGGTAACGTTATCAGTAAAGTCATTCGTGTACCTCTTCCTCAGATCTGCCCACCACTGTCCATTGGGTTTACGTTTTTTTATACACACTGTGCATTATATACACACTGGTCCTGGTGCATGTAGTTATTTTATGGTTACACCTTGGCCAAGCAGTCGACCCGCAAAGGTCTGAACAGCGCCCCGACGTCTCAGCCGTGGTATTTGGCGGTTCTAACTGCTAAATCACTGAACGAAAGCGAGGCAGTGACGTGGACGTAGCAGACGCTAAAACAATCACTAATTACGCACGATTAGTCAGACGTTTGAAGGTGCCGTGATGTTTACATGTTGATGGAAGTTTCTCTGTGAAAGTTGCCGAAAATTTCATCGAAATCGGTTCAGTTTTGACCGAGTTATCGATCGAAAGGCAACCTTGTGTAATGCAGAATTTGTACGCTGATTAGGCTAAACACCCTTTAGGAATATGGCCCTTTTATGTTCCAGGGTTTTGGTTTAAAATTGACGCACATACAGTATACAAGTAAAGAGTATGTACCAGATACGAATTAACACAAGGTCAGAACTTTTTGAATGGAAACAAAAAATTGCGGTTGTGTTTAGGTACACACAAAACGATATAATATTGATTTTTTAAAGGCCGGGGCTATTTGCACAGCATGCTGTGTAACTAAGGAGTGAATTTTTATTTACACAGCAAGTACGTATTTAATATTCATAAGCATCATTAGGTTCTGGCCCGCCCACATTTTGCTGTGTAAATTAGGAAAATATGATATTTTCACAGCGAAATTTTAGAATTCGGCAAAATGAGCCATACATGGCCACTTGCAGGGTACCAACTTGGAACGAATGCTACTTTGTATTTCGATCTCTTATGTCAGTATAACGTTTGATTCTGGGCAAGTGCGTGGCGAGGTTTTACTGTACGTCCCCTACGTGTAACGTTACTCTGCCCAGGGAGCTCTTGATAAACATTTGTCATCACAACCAGAGGTGAAGCGAGAGGGGGCGGGGGGGGGGGCAAGTGCCCCCAGGTGGACCGGAAAAACGTGTTTTTCATGCACATTTTGACCGAAAATTAGCAAAATATGCCCCCCCCCCGAGGACCTTTGCCTCCCCTCAGGCCAAAAAGCTAGCTGCGCCCCTGACAACCTGTCTTATCACTCAAATATGTAGGCCGATAATTGAAGATGTTCTTATACTCCGATAGGTGCCTAGGTGAAGGTCCGTCATCTGGTATTGCAGCCTGTTTCTGTGTAATGACCCAAGTCAAAAAGCCCTTTTTACACGGTGCCAGTGCGTTCCGGATCGAGACTAGATCGAGGAGGGTTCGGTTATTGTTCCCCGTGTAAAAGCGAAACAACTGACCTCCACCTTCCTCGGGCCAGTTCAGTTCGCCGCGTGAGTCTCGGGAAGGTGGAGGTAGGTTCAGGCTGGGTATTCTCTCGTGTAAAAGCGAACCGACCTCCACCGGCCTCGTGCGAGATTGAGCACGCTACATATGAATGGCATCACTGGCGCATTGCTGTAAGTTACCTGTGAAGAAATCACGCATCAGATTTCTCAAGCACTGCTCATGTTGTTAGAAGCATAGTTTATCGATTTTAATTGATTATTTTTGGGATGTTTCTTACTTGCGATAACTGTAAATGTTGATACACGCCATCTGGTGGCACGTATTTTAACGAACCGACCTCGAACTAGATCTAGGCGGGTTCGGTAACCCGCATCGTGTAAAAACGATCAATCCATCCTGAACCGAACCCGCCCGAGGAGGGTGGAGGTAGGTTTCCTCGAACCAGCACCGTGTAAAAAGGGCTTAAGACACCTATGTGACGCATTCTGTCGGTTTTCGTTAGTCGCATGGGTCAGAGTATGGGAATGAGTCCGAATACCAGGGTGTGCCCTTGCCCATGTTGATGTGACGATTCTGTAGCCGATTTTATCAGTGTCACCAAGATTAATTAACCAATTGTTCCATGTAGAAATTTAAAAGAGTCACAACAGTTCTCTGAGAAAAGAAAACGAAAGTAAAAAAAGGGAAAAAAACTGAGACTACTACCGGGATTCGAACCCGCGACCTTTGGGTTACAGCAGGCCCTACATCTTTGCACTGCGCTAGTCAACAGACTGCTAACAGGGCGTCTGAATAATCACTACGTTGTTTAATAGGCCCCGTGCATAAATTATCGTAATGCATCCTCATTATGATCTCGCGTTTTCATTGGTTAGAATCTCTGCTGTGTAAGCAGTGCGAAAACTAAGAAATATTGTACTGTTTACACAGCAACTTGCTGTGCAAATAGTCACGGCGTTTTTTAAATTGTACAGTTTTTATTATTCAATTCTCGTTCCCCAATTGTAATTTACACAAAGACGACTATATGACTGGGAAATTAACTTGAAAACGTCGATCGATTCAGATATTGTACACCCCGGGTGATTAGTCTCTACGATTTCACTAATTGTCAACCAATCATCATCAACAGGCTCAGGCGCCCATCAACGTGAACAGATTCGTGCAAATTTGACTATCATCAGGGCTTTCTATTCCATGAAAAACAAAATGTCGTTTTCCACTTACGTTTACGGCATGCTGAGGATTTTCGTCTCAATTTATGTCATGAACTCTCACAAAAGAGCACGACATTGATTGTTTTCTAAGAACTGTGGAGTGATCCAACCAGCGCCGAATCGGTTAATGTCGTCCTGGGTATAACAGAAATATACCCAGGTTCAATGTCGTCCTACAAAACTATACCCTCGGTATAGTTCGATCTACAAAAGTATACCGAGGATTGGATACAGCACCCGAATACGAGATTGTTCTTGCAAATGCCATATGACCATGCACAAGCATGACAAGTCCAACAAGAAAAGGACATCGGAGCGATGTCAATGGTTTCCGATGAGAAGTTTACTACTCTAGAGCTAATTAACTGTGACCTTGACCTCTGACATTGAGAAGTATTGCGTAACTGGAACAGGATCCCTGGTATAAGCCTATCGGGGATGGTTAATTCAGGCTTCTAATTCGTTTTCTCCTGAAATTCCAAGGAGATTTGCGCTGTAGAACTGTTTGACCTTGACCTTGACCACTAACCTTCATGGTCATTGCGTAATCTGAAAGCTCATCCTTGATAACCTATGTGTAGATGAAGTTTTTAGGCTTCCACCATCACCAGGTTCTGTCTCATGTTATTTGTGATGGTTGACTGTGACCTTGACCTCTGACCTTGAGAAGTATTGCGTAACTGGAACAGGATCCCTGATATAAGCCTATCGGG
>NMRB01000369.1:95244-130628 GCA_002633025.1 Notospermus geniculatus | reverse complement strand
GAAATGTGCCACCAAACAGTGAATTTTGAACTTTGACCTCTGTGACCTTGAAAAGTAGGTCAAATCAAAAACCCGGGATTTATGTGATGTAGTCTCATCAGAGGAACCCACCATAAAAGTTTCGTGGTTCTAGCTAACAGCGTTCAGGAGATACGGCCCAAAGAAGGTTTTCACAAAGCGCCCCCTACAGGCCAGAGTGTATAAGCAGCAGCGCTACGTTTCGGTCCAGAGATAGTTTTTACCATAGACTACCTGTACACCAAATTTCAAGTTTCTAACCAAAGCGGTTTAGAAACGTGCCACCCATGTTAACGACGACGGACGACGACGGACGACACACCATGAGAGAAGCTCACCTCACAGAGGTGAGCTAAAAAGTAAACGGCACGACCCAAGAATTGATCGTAATACCAACATGACAGAACGAACCCAACATCATAGCACAGCGCTATTCATAAGATTTACTCTGTTCCGTTCCAGTTCACAGGTCGGTCCGTCTTTTACATTCCGTTTGCAACCACGATTCCGTTCCGTTCCGTACTTAATAACTACCCTGTGACCTAAGTATGCCTATAGTGCTAAACCAGCACTGAGGACATTTTTCCATGGATTACTCTCCTCTTTACAGCTATCGCATGTAAATGAGGAGCGCTGCTGAAATCATTGGTATTCAATGGTGTTCGCTATGTTCTTATCAGGAGCATGTTAACATTTATTTTGTGTCTAAGGGCTACTAATGCCGACTGGCCTCAGCCCTTTCAGTTGTGTAACTGTCCTCATGCTTTATTCTTTTCATTTATAATAAACATACACATACACATACACATTGGTATTCAATGATTTTGAGACTACACTGTATTTACATGTCCCATAGTTGCTATTCCATCGGCCCTTTGATCTGTCGGGGAAATACAGTACAGGTCAATTGTGACCTGTACTGTATGGTCCAATTCAGTAAAGGGAAGATTTTGTTCTACTGATCATCTGTATCCTGAAACTTAAATGACAGAACTGGATTTCCCCTCAATAATTACACTGCCTCTGCTCCAATCAGATTGCATCCCTGAGACCTGGGTCATGTCGGTGATGTGATACTTCCTTCTTAGCGTAAAAATTCTTATTGACGGATGTAATTACATATATAGGCCTCCTGAATGAGATAACAGTGGAACATACAACGTGTACTATATACCACAGGTAGCGAAGTAGGTGCAACGACATAAATGTGATAAATGTTTCTTGGGGACCGTTTCCTCGACGGTAAAGGATGATGTGGCTGTGGTCAAGATACCGGCATGGAGAAAACGCGGAATTCCACGGAAATCCGCCAAGACATCCGTGACTGTAATTGTAGGCCTACCTTTTATCAATAGAATAAACTGTACACTGACAGTAACACATGTACGTATTGAAATAATAAAGAAATAAAAAGCCAAGCAATGGAATTGGAATGTTTTAACTTTGTAGGCCTATATATGGCACGATTGAACATAACCAAACCAAATATTTCAAACCATAAAGTTTTCGTTGTGTGCTGACCATGAATTTCGGGGTTTGCGGGGGGGTTATAGAAAATAGGAGGGGGNGGGGGGGGGGGGGGGGGTGTATTTCGCATGGTATTTCAATGCTGCCACTTCAAATAGGCGTAGTAATCCAAGTACACTGTTAGACGGGTATGCCGGATTTCCGTGGAATTCCGCATTTTCTCCATACCGTCAAGATACTGAAGGTGGCTATTAAAGGAGCTGGACGTCCAAGTTGTAAACACGATATTCACTAGTCTCGGTCACCCAACCGCTCGGTCACCCAGCCGAATCTGAGGATCGAACGTTTGTGTCGCAGTACCTGCGGAACGAAACGGTTGCCTGCGCGAGACTAGATATTCACTTCAGTACATATCACCGATAATAGGTGGCAGCACAGCGTGGATAGAAAACCAGTGAGTGGTTGGGTGAGTTGCATTGGACCGGGCACCAGTCTAACGATCGCGGGGCGCTACTGGTGCTGCCGCCTTCACGAAGGAATAAAACTAGTTTGCCGACCACTGTTTGTAAACAAACTGGTTTGTTTACAACTTGGACGTCGAACTCCTTTAATGCAGAGATTATCGGATGGAACACCAACAAAGTGGACAAATCCTGAGCTAACAGGGCTTGTTGGGTAGATACTCGAGTCGAACACACTTTTCATGATGTGACATGATAGCATAAGTTTTCTCCACAGGTTCAGGTGTCCCTTGTTGGGTATACTATAGACATGGCCCAGAATTAGCGGGCCTATGTTTACATAGATCGACATGACACCTATTTTCAGACGGCCAGTGCATAAAAACTACGCTATGAAAGTGAACCCACCACCCATCAAAACGGAGTACGAGATCTCTAGATCATCCCCATGTAAACAACACGGCGTGTATCTCCTCAATACGTGTGTACAGATCGATTGAAGTTGAAATTTTGGTTCTTATGTTTGCACAACACATGTTTTGCCTTGGGAAAGCTGTGGATTTCTGTTGCGTCGTGACGCCAATGACGTAACGTCACGCCCGCCGCACACACGAATTTTGACCATTTTTCTGACGATTGCCTCAATAAAATCACTCTTTTCTAAATCTTCGATCATTTGGGTCCCAAAATTTTTGGATTGCCAATATCCATAAGTAATCCTCTTTCCAATGGCCAAAAAGAATAAAATTATTGGCACGCTAAATCTGATTTCTGCTTACATCTTTAGGAGATGGTCGAAAACTGGACCGGGTGTCCCGTTAATTCTGGACCATGTCTATAGTAATTCAACATACAGCACAAAAAGCGACACACAAAATGATAAGTAGGCCTAAAGCCGTCTCCGGATGTCGCAAGTTTTCGACTTCAACCGGTGTCTTCCTCAGGCACATAGTTGAGATCCCAGAACTGAATCTTATGTATTTCAGGTACAAAAATGAAAAATTCCTGAAATATCCGTAAAGCATTGTTTTATTTAAGGGCGAGCTGTCGTTTTGAATTTTTGAAATGTGGTCAGGCGTTGTAAATAAAAGATGTCAAAATACCATAAAAGTACAAGTTGTATGACGGAAATGAAGGCACCTCTGGGGTCTATAAGTCAAAAGGAATCGAATGAGACGCATCTTGGAACGCACTAATTAGCTAATGAGTTGAAACAAAAGACTAGTAATCGGTACACTTTCCCAAGAAATGTTACATTTTGAAGATCAAACGATAGGTGGATCATAAAATTCGAGTTTTGTTCTATTTAGTCCACCCATTTTGATAGCAATATTTTCAACAGGTATAGAGTACTCGGCATGTGAATTCCATGATTCCTGCCAGATCTTCCAAAACAGGGCGGCCATATTGGATTTGGATTTTACTTCCTGGTTGTCCTTTTTGTACTGAGCGTGTATGGTTCACATGAAGAGCATGTCATGACACCCTCGTCACCCCAGGTTCTATGTGTTTGTGACATTGTTGTCACACCTTCAATGTGTCATTTACACGCTCCTTCTCCAAGAAAATTGTACCTGTTTTTCGTGTTTGGTGAATTTCTTTGTTTATGATTATGTAATGTAATTAAGCTGTAATCCTTGGGACGTTCGTCATTTTCTGTGTCTATAAAGCAGAGTGATCACATTGGACCATAAAAACAGTCAACTGGGGGTGTCTTTATTGCTTTTCTCAGAGGGGCCTGGATTCAAGCAATTTGAAAATTCAAAATGTCGGCTCGCCCTTAACAAGAAAAATATGAAAGCCAAGGCCTTTGTTGGTGCTCGCTAACGTAATGAAACAGAACTTTCAGCAGATGTGCCCTGACCCATAATGGTGGTGAACAATAAGTCATTCGATAAAAACTAGTGTTTCAGTTTCCTCGTCAGTAATGCTGACTTCAGATTCATTCTTGGCTGGGATACAATAGATGATCGAAAGACACCGGGATATCAGGAAGCAGCTCCAGAGAAGCAGGACGATGAAGACTTTGCATCTTTGCTTCATGTTGGTATCACTTGTTTCGGTCATAGGGTCGATGTCAATAGGAATCGGTGAGTTACAAGTGGATTCTGCAAACCCAGGCAGTGCTAGCTGCCGCCTACACTCGGCCCCAGTGTGTATCCAACGTCCCGGTCTTCCACGCACTGGCACTTTTGGGGCTCAAAAGCCGTGAACAACACTAGATGCAGTGCTTTTGTTGAAAGGCGCGCAACTGCTCTTGCGCGCCATGGCGCGCGTAAAATCCGATTTACGAGAGCAAAAAGTTGCTCCCCTAGCAATAAGAGAAGTTGAAAAACTGCGCGGCTAGGATTTGACTTCACCGCAGCGCCCCATCCGTTCAGTTTTAGAGTCACCTTTTGAAACGTTCCATCCCATTGGCTGAATCTTGTTTTCTGAAATTATATCGGCTAATGATGACGTCGGTTCTATTGTATCGTCAATACATGCATTGTGTCACTACATGTATCCCCATCTGATCTGGCAAAACTGCTGACTCCGGCCTGCACTTACTAACTAGTTGAAGATGCCACTACATGAGTAAAGTCGTCATTCACAAGACGACAGGATGCCGCATTCCTCCGAATGAATGTAGAACCTTGCTCTCCTAAATGCTTTTAAGCTAAGCGTACATCGGCCTTGCGACTGGAAGCAACTGAACGCAACAGTCCCTATCGATACGCGTTCCGCGCACATCGGTTACGACATCAGGTCATTGCGGCAACAAGTGGCACAATTCAGTCTTCAATCTGGAGCGCGCACATCAGACAGGCAATGCTACTGAATGCTACACGGAAATTGTCGATGTCTTCCGATCGGACCACTCGGGAGTCATGTGATACATTCACGTGACCAGGTGTGCTCCACAAACGAGGCAATGTAGAGTTTTCGCAAAGCCCCCGAAACGCCAACGCGAACGTCTGTCCTTTTGTTCGGTGCTCTCTTCGTGGCATCAAACAATGGGTTTGGTATTCACGTTGCCGTTTCGGGGGCTTTGCGAAAACTCCCTTGCCTGTGCGCGTACATCGGCCTGTTTGAGCATCGGATCAGTTGCTGCTGGTCCCAGGTACATGTAGTCGCCAACCGTTGCTGGAAACGCCATTGTCGGTAGTTGCTTCCAGTCGCAAGGCCGATGTACGCTAGGCTTTAGGAGAGCAAAGTGCTGTTCTTACGGTTCATGACAGGGCCAATATAAATTGCTCTCCTAGAGAAAAAAGATGAGGGTTACAAGAGCAATTAGTTGCTCCCCTGGCTTTTTTTCAGCAAAAGCACTGTAGATGGCACTTACTGGGCTCCAGCCAATCACCACGCTTTCTCACTCATAATTCCCGCGGAAATTACTTCAAGGAAAAACCCAACCTCGTACCCAGGGGTATAGTTCGCTCAGACAACCCTGGACCACTCGCCATATTGTCAGGAAGCGAACGAGGTTGGAAAAACCCCGTCCTGCCACCACGCGGTCTTCACGACTGTTAATCTCTAAGGGCACCAAACGAAGATTATCTTGATCTCAAGTTGAGCCACAACTTTTCTATTGTTCAGGTTTGCCAGGGCATGATGTGACAATGGAAAAGTTGTGGCTCAACCTGAGTTCAAGATTATCTTCGCTTGGTGCATACGGCCCTAAAAGAGCCAGATGCGGAGTGTGATTTACCGACGGTGTGAGCCCGTAGTGTCTGGCCAAGCGAGACTAGCTGCTGCCACGAAACGCCGGTATTGTTAGCAGGGACTAACGGAGATGTAGCCTCTTTGATCATAGCGCGCGGTATAGTATTTTTTATGTCGTTCTGGCGAAATGTACTTAGTTGAACTTGAGTCTGTTCTAGAGTTTCGGATTGTAAAGTTCCAGCCTGAAGAAGACCCCGGTTGGGGTCGAAAATTCGCAAACATTCTGGAAATTGACTTTTTATATATCATATATTGTGTGTAGATTTTTGTGCTTGCCTTCTCTTTAAGTGAACTCGAGAATGTGATCGCATTTACCAAAAGATAGTGGTGTTGCACAACACTAGATTATCCGTAAGGTTGGCGTAATCAGTAGCTCTTTCACAGTAGCCCTGGTTACGCCTATCTAAAATCCCCGGGCTTTTTCCGAACCAGAAAAAACACGGCGTTGACACGGCGAGCGGTCAAACCACTAAAAATGCGATTGGTAATAAGTTTAGAAACCCGGCCATAGGGACATTGCATGTCTAGGCAATTATCCGTAATCGAGCGGCTGTTGGAGGCGTGAAATAGCTTATACGCATGGGCATGACTCATCAATTGCATCGCCGTCTGTCGGGATGTAACTACAAATACACGGGGATTTTGCAGTTACACTGTATAAAATCTCCGTGTCTAGATCTCGAAGAAGCTGTTCATGTTTTATAGGCCTACATATTTGCCGACGTTTCTTATCATGACCCAGTGTCCTGAATAGGCAAACAATGAACATCCTCATGGGAATGACTAGGCCTAGCTGAAGCAGAGCCGATGTCTTCTGATAGCGATATTTTGAATGAACGGTAGTCTGCTGATGATGTCAATACATTCCAGGGGAAGGTCTCCTGATTTAAGGGGAGGTCTGGGTATCGGTATTGGTGATAGGCCTATCCCGGGGATGTAAAGGGCACGGCGAGACACGACACCCTAAAATCACCTAGTGCTCAAAAGCCCTTTTTACACGGTGCCGGTGCGTTCCGGATCGAGACTGACTAGATCGAGGAGGGTTCGGTTATTTTTCCCCGTGTAAAAGCGAAACAACTGACCTCCACCTTCCTCGGGCCAGTTTAGTTCGCCGCGTGAGTCTCGGGAAGGTGGAGGTGGGTGGAGGTAGGTTCAGGCTGGTTATTCTCTCGTGTAAAAGCGAACCGACCTCCACCGGCCTCGTGCGGGATTGAGCACTGGCGCATTGCTGTAAGTTACCTGTGAAGAAATCACGCACGAGATATCTCAAGCACTGCTCATGTTGTTAGAAGCATAGTTTATCGATTTTAAGTGATTATTTTTGGGATATTTCTTACTTGCGATAGCTGTAAATGTTGATACACGCCATCTGGTTGCACGCATTTGAACGAACCGACCTCGAACTAGTTCGAGGCGGGTTCGGTAACCCGCACCGTGTAAAAGCGATCAATCCATCCCGAACCGAACCCGCCCGAGGAGGGTGGAGGTAGGTTTCCTCGAACCAGCACCGTGTAAAAAGGGCTATCACGTCGATAGACTTGTTTATTCCATTATGCCAATTACAGTTAACACAATGCGTTTTTGTACCGACCGACCATTGACTGACTATCGATGCTGTCAGGCTTGAGTAGGCCGGTGGGGGTGTGCGTAATTATGGACATAGTAAAATCAGCTTTCTCGAATCAAATTCGCTGGAAAAACAACTTCGTGAATTCCTTATTTCTGGGTCGTTTTCGACATGTAAAAAACTTTTATCCAGTACCAAAATCATTCTAGAAAGAATTGAGTTACTTGCGCATCAATCGGTCCAATATCAACCGAGATTTTAGTCTTAGGCAGCAGCCCAATCTGTAGTAAATCTATGAGTAAACACGCTAATTGCACCTCCCCACATCAAAGGTAAGGGGAGGTGACCGCCGTTCTTGGAGTAAAGCAGAAAAAAAAACGTAATGGATGATGTAAGAGTCGTCTCTGACTGATTGCTGCTCGGCGCCACAGTCGACACCAATGAAGGCACAGTGATAGACAAGAAACCTCCGCCTCTGGAACAGTCTCCTCAGCACTCTCTGGCCTACTTGTGCTTAACTAGGCATGCACTACACACAAGGCCCACACTGCCAGCGCCCAAACACAAAAGGACAAAACAACCCCACGAAATAACACCATAAAAGACACAAAATAAAGGAGCACAAACACAGAGCCCTTACCCCATAGGGCTTACTCGATAATGCGGAACGGAATGAACATTCCGCGGAACCGACGGAATGGGAGCATGCATTATTCCCATAGTTTTTTAGGACGTCCAAAGTCTGTAAACATGGTAAATCAATACATCAGTGAATGATTTCGGCAATCGGCGGGCCGCATTTTCACGATTTTCTTCCGACGATATTTCTACAGGGCAGCCCTTATCATGTTATCGCACTGTGAAAAGGTGTGGTACTACTAGTTGGGGACAGGAAAATTCACCGGTTTCCCGACAAGCTCAGACACCAGAAGCGTGCGAGAAGGCGAGTGAAGAATGTGTGAATTCGCCATCTACATCATGTACATAATCTAGGCCTACGCCCACGTGCGTCGGCATGGCATTCGGCGATTCAACTGGGCGAGTTTTTCTGAATAAATTAAAAACCGACCGGTAGGCCTACCGTACTAATTTTCCTGTTGGTACCGATTTGAAATAAATATTGTCTCATGATTAGGCTATATCGAGGGGTCCCACATATAAAACGCAAAGTGGGCAACAAAACAACAAAAACCCAGCAAAATTTGCGACTCACCGGCAATCCTTCGAGGCGTCGTTGAAAGTTGGATGACAGGTCAAAACGGCTACTGTAGCCTACGAGTTGCCTAGAAATCTCCATGACGATGACCTATGCCTAGCACCGTCAGCCAGGCAGCCGTGAGATCGCATTTTGTTTTCGATTCAAAGTTTCGGTGGGGCGTAGCTAGGCCTACAAACAACTGAGGCATCAAAATCACATACCTCTGTTAGTCATTGACGGATAGCAGCTGGATTGGTTTCAAAACCGGGGGAAACAAAGCGAATAGTCCATGTCTCGGCCTATTTACTACTGCAGGCCTACTAGAATGCAGGCTGACTGACGACGTCGTCAATATCAAAACACGACACGACGTTATGACGTCATCACCAGTGGTGTTGACGCTGTGCATCTAGGATACGCCAGCCGATTCACCTTAGCAACGGAGGTACACAGAGGATTGGGAACTAGACGTGGGACGTAAGATATGGAATGCTCCCTGAGACACCAGTTTTCAACCTCGAATCCAGGCCGACACTGGATAAGTGCTCTGTATTTTGTAGCTGTATTGTTTATTCATTGTCTGAGAACGCGGTTTATTCCGCTATTCCGCGGAATAGAGATTCCGCATTATCGAGTAAGCCACCCCATAGCTCCGTTCACAAGTTGCGCATAATTCCAAGCAGAAACGCAATCCACAAGGGTGGTGCCAAGATTTGAAGTCTACTCTGCGAGGCTTCCTACAATTGTTTGCCAAAAACAGCCTCGCCCTTCTCTACAGGGGGTCCTCCCATAATTCCCTAGTGGACACAACTTCCCCTTTCCCTAGTTCTTTTGGAGGGAAATTCAAATGGGAGGAAATTCAACAGTCGACACCAGTGGGAGGAAATGGGAGGAAATGGGAGGAAATTCAACCTTACAGCAAATTGTATCAAATGAATGCAGGTTGTGACACTCAGCAGGTTTATGCAACAAGTTGCATGAAGTTGCATATGAAAAGTTGCATGTGTAAACGGGCCTTTAAGCTAAGCGCACATTTGCGATTAAAGCTAAGCGCACATGTCCGACAAAAAGCCTTCCGAAATGTATACGTTTACCGGATCCGTTATCGGAGTGAAATGGGACACACTGATTGACACTTGCCACCGCACATGGCCGTTATTATCATCCGGAACGAATTGAGTAACGTATGCGATATCGGACGAATGGAACATGTTCCATTCATCCGTCAAAAATAACTGTTGCCGTCCGGTATTCGGGAGGAATTCCTTTATAATGACGTAATTTTGGGATAACCCTTCGATTTTCCCAGTGAAGGAAAAACTGACATCCGTCGGCGCTGCGAATTTTAACGCATACATGTGCGCGGTGTTGCCGTGCGTTAAAGTGCATCCGGTGAACGGATCCGGTAAACGTACACATTTCGGAAGGCTTTTTGTCGGACATGTGCGCTTAGCTTAAAACCTTTGCGGAATGTGTACGTTTACCAGATCCGTTCATCGGATGCACTTTAACGCACAGCAAAACCACGCACATGTATGCGTTAAAACTCGCAGCACCGACGGATGTCAGTTTTTCCTTCAGTGGGAAAAATCGAAGGGATATCCCAAAATTACGTCATTAAAAGCAATTCCTTCCGAATACCGGATGGCAACAGTTATTTTGCACGGATGAATGGAACATCTTCCAATCGTCCGATATCGCATGCGTTACTTAATTCGTTCCAGATGATAATTACGGTCATGTGCGGTGGCATGTGTCAATCAATGTGTCCCAGTTCAATCCGTGAATGGATCCGGTAAACGTATACATTTCGGAAGGCTTTTTATCGCACATGTGCGCTTACATGTAGCTTTAGGATCTTTAGGAGATGGTTGAAAAGTGGGACTGGGTGTCCCGTTATTTATGGGCCACGTCTAGAGCGATGTTATGGATGGAGGAAAGAGGCCTAAGGCGGAAGGCTTTCTGATGCGTAGGCCTATTATGTAGGCCTATTGGTACAGCTGCACGCGACCATCCTCCACCCCATATGCAGCAGACCATGAAAATGAATAAATCTTAGATAGTTAGATTGGTTTCTCTGTTTATGAGGTGTTTTCAAGTACGTAATTGGCAGAGAAACCAAATACATGTACATCATTCAACCCGAACCCCTCCCTCTCCCAACACCAGCGATTCACCCCAACGTTCCCATATTTCTGGATGAGGTAGGCCTGTGGTAGTGGCGAGGAATGACACAAGGTGCTTTGTGCCAAAGAATGTTTCGAATCGTAATAATTCTTGATATCAAGGCATGTTTGGTGATTTCAATGGAAAGTAGAGCATACACCAATTTACACGATACCATCCTATCGAAAGCACTCCCTGCTAACCCGACATGTATTAATCGTCACCTTTCCACATAAACTATGCCTGCCATTTGAAATCTACACTGATGTGTTGTTGTGATGGCGCTGTCTCGACACTTGTTTTTTCCCTTCATTCGTAGGAGAGAAACGGCAACACAGCCGGGAAAAGCGGCGTATTAATTTGTCTCGAGAAGGTCTTGATGCCACATTCCTGATAGACACGTCTGGGAGTATACAGCCAAGGGAATTCAGAAGCGCTATCATGTTTGTGAAAAAGTTTGCAAAAAAGGTATGACCGGCTGATTTAATTTTGGTTAAATATAAAACTGATATCACAGTATAGCCGCGCAACTGAAAGCAAACACCTGGGCCCGTATGCATAAAGGTGGAATAAGCTTCTTCCAGGTTTAACTTAAGGTTATAACGTTAGGTTATACCTGGAATAAGCTTATTCCACTTTTATGCATACGGGCCCAAGTGTGTTGAAATGGGTTATGGTGTAACAAGGAGAGTCATGTTTGCATTTATTGATTTTATAGGTGTTTAGAGTACGACCAGGCGGCAAGCACATGCGAGGCCCAGATGGGTGATCCCATATGGGCCCCACAGGATTCTGCACTCAAGAACCATGTGGGTCCCATATGTGGGGCCCATCTGGGGCGCATATGGTAGTGTGGCTGGGATAATTTCCCAGTTGTGCCCCATATGTATCTGGGCAATAATATCGGACCCGTATTTTTAGCTCACCGGGGTGAGCTACTACGATGGTGCAGCGTCCGTCGTCCGTTGTCGTCGTCGTTGTCCGTTAGCAGGGCACGTTTCGTAACCGCTGGAGCTATTGATCTGAAACTTGCTACGTAGATACCCCTAGGGAAGACGACCCACGACACCATGTTTCGGTTTGATTCGACTTTCGGTTTGGCCGCCAGGTGGCGGAAACCAAAAACACAAAAAGTGCAATAACTTCTGAACTAATGACTAGATCATCTTCAATTTTTATCATAGGTGTAGCTAATACGGGTACATAGATATACAAGGGGTTTTTGATTTGACCTACTTTACAAGGTCACAGAGGTCAAAGTTGAACGAAAGTGACGAACCTGCCACAGTTTGTCATTATTTCACCGAACGACGTCATATCCTGCATAAACATGCATTGGAGGGGTACCTTAAAAAATACCAAGTTTCGGCCCGATTGGACATCCAGTATGGCCGCCAGGTGACGTAACCTGAAAATCAAGTACATGTAAGTGCTATTACTCGGGAAAGGCTTGACGCAGAGTGCTCAAACTTGATATTTACCTCCATCTAGATGACCTTTACATGCATGTCAAATTTCGGCCTGATTTGACCTCAAACATTGCCACCAGGTGTGGCGTAACCCAAAAATCATCAAAGTGCTGTAATTCAGGAACACCTTATAATATTCCAAAGCGCTCCAGTGTACTATGTGGCCCCCTGCAGATGACCTTTATGTCCATGTGAAGTTTGGGCCCTATCGGATATCCAATACGGCCGCCAGGTGCAATCTCGTACCCACATCTACCTCATCCGAGGATATCTCTGGCAAGGGCTGCGACTTTGACCAGAATTTCTGGTCAACCGCTGGCAGCGTGCCAAAATGTTTGTTTCACACAATATTTCGTTCTTCGACGACTGGAAAACATCATATATGCCTAAAAGGCCATTTAATATTCCCAAAACACGAAGTTGTTTGAGTATTAGAGCAATTTCAAACGAATAGTTAGCATGGTTTGTTGCGAACATCATGCCGCGGCCTCGGCGTGATTCGCCTCCAAATTAGTAGTCGCGCATGCACAGTATTCCTGAAGTCGTCAGCCCTTTCCAGTGGTGTTGTAGGAACGTAAACCCACTGGGGACGAGTTTGCGCCAGGTGGCGTAATCCGAAAATCATCAAAGTGCTGTACCTCGGAACGACCTGACCCAAAGCGCGCCAATGTGCTATGTGGCCCCCTGCAGATTACCTTTATGTGTATGTGAAGTTCCGGCTTGATCGGACATCCAATATGGCCGCCAGGGGGCATACCCAAAAGTCATCAAAGTCCTACCTGGGAATGACTTGACCCAGATTGCTCATAACTGATAGTGCCGCCCTCTGTCATTAGACTATTATGTCCAACCCTGTGAGCACATGGTCAATGGACCATTTCATTCTTGGGTGCATGCCCACATTGGGCCCATATCGTGAACTATATGGACCCATGTGTGGCCCATATGGACTTGCTCATGGGGCGATGATATAGACTTGGGATACATTTTTACACAGTGGACAGGTTAGGACATTTCACCCATATCATTGAATGATGTTACTATCAATACCATTGAAGAATCAATGGTCTTGTTGATATTTCAGATCGGGCTATCACGTCGGACGGACGGTGCAAGAGTTGCTGTGTTGACAACAGAGGCAGGCCTGGGCTCTGACTTTATTGACGGTACTGGTTTCCATACACTTTTGGGGATATCATTTGAAACCGTCGTGTTAATGCTGGATCAAGTGCAACATAATGGTAGGTGATTGTTCGGCTATATATTCTCAAAAACCTTCACACATTATTGCTCGTCTCTCAGAAACCTCTTAGTGGAACACAGGGAGGATTCAGTGCTCGCTTGACACACTCAGGCCAACTGAGAAAAAGTGTTGACTCGGCAAGGAACCGAACCTGCGACATCTCGGCTCAACCACGGCACCAGCGGCCTCTCCATTCAAATTTAATGTATCCCATGAACTTCTATCCGTTTGTCAGTTCATTGCTTAGGCCTATGATGTACATGTATTATGAAATGGTGCAATGGTCCATGGACCATATGTGTAATGACTGAGGGAGGTACATACATGTACATGTATCAGTTATGAGCAATCTTGGTGATGTCATTCCCGAGTTAAGGCCCGTTCCCACTATAGCGGATTCTGCCGCGTCTTGCCGCGAGCGGAGCGGTTTTCAGAGGCACTGGGATAATCAATAGGCCATTGTATTGTTCAACCATCGAAGGATTATCCAAAGCCCTGTGAAAATCGAACCGCTCGCCGGAAACCGCCGCGGAATCCGCTATAGTGGAAACGGGCCTTTACAGGACTTCGTATGATTTTTAGCTCACCTGTGAGCTTTTGTCGTCATACGGTGTCCGTCGTCATCCGTTAGCAGGGCACGTTTCGTAACCGCTGGGGCTATTGATCTGAAACTTGGTACATTATACACATACCCCTAGGTCAGATGACCTATGACAGCAAGTTTCGGTTCGATTCCATTCTTGGCTTGGCCACCAGATGGCCAAAACCAAAAAACAAAAAGTGCAATAACTCCTGAACTAATGACTGGGTCATCTCCAAATTTTTATCATAGGTGTATCTAATTAGGATACATAACATATAATGGGTTTTTGATTTGACCTACTTTTTAAGATCACAGAGGTCAAAGTTGTACAAAAGTAACGGACCTGCCGCAGTTCGCCATTATTTCACTGAGCGACTTCATATCTTGCACAAATGTGTATTAGAGAGGTACCTTCGAAAATACCCAGTTTTGGCACGATTGGGCATCCAATATGGCCGCCAGGTGGCGTAACCTGAAAATCATCTGATTAGTCTGGACGCAAACCCCGGGTTTTCAGGTGAGGTGTCAATTTAAGGATAACAGCAATATTATTGCAGTTTCCATTGATTTGAAGGCTGTAGATTCAGAAACCGACGGTGCCACTTTGGCACCGTTGAGCGTTTTGAGAAAATTGCGTTTCCATGGCAACCGAGTGAGAAATAGCTGCTTTTTTTAAAAGTTCATATTTCCTGTACTTGTTTTCAAAATTCAAATGGCTATTCATATGTTTCCTGCCCCAAGGAATATTTTTGAAAAACAATTGATTTAGTCAGGGGTCAAGATCACACAGAAAGGTCAAACACGATTTTTTGACGAAAAGCGTAATAATAAGACTTGTTTTATAGATGCGTATTCAACCTCACTACTGGATAAGAGGACTTAAGAAAATGGTCCACAATCTCCGTCAAAGAACGTGAACAGAAACTACTGGACGACCTGGGACCCCGGGCTTATGAACCTTTGGGAGAAGATATAACCTAGCAAGTTTATAGTTTTTTTGGAATCACGTATTCCGCCATGGTATCAGAGAGGGTACCGTTACTATGGGCCTGATTAACCAGCTGGGTGAGTTGGCCTTCAAAATCTGCGGAGGGGTCAGAATCAAGGGGCCTATAGGTAGCTATATCACTGAGTTGCCTGAGGCCCTCATTGATATATCTCTCCGTATCCATAATAACCACTCCTGCGCCTTTGTCTGCCTCCTTTCTCTGCCTCCAATTAAACTAGGGAGGTTTCGCATCCTCACGAACTACGAAAAACGAGCACGAATTGCGTGATATGTCATCAATTTTTGTCTTCCCAAGTTCGTCGGGGAAAGTTCGCAGTTCGTCACTTCGAAAATGCAATGGTTAGTCCTATTTGGGAAATTGGTCAGTTCTAGCGGGTGAGACGAAAAGCGCACTGCCACCTACGATTTGTAGATGACGTCATCAATTTATGTGTGAACAGATTTCGTTTTTCGCTCTTGGTATAAATTCCTCACGAGGATTTTGTGAATTCTTCGGCGGTTTTGCGTCGAAGAGGCGAAGTCCGAACCATATCTCTCACAACTTCAATTTTGCGCAGTGTAAGCCCATGTCATAGAAAAAAAATACAGCCCTGGACGGGATTCGAACCGCCGACCTTCTGATTTGCAATCCACCACTCTATCCACTCAGCCAACGAGCCAGCTGACACAGCCATGCTTTGTGTTCGTCATAGGCCTACGCCTTCGACTTAGAAAACATGGGCAGCCAACCAACAAGTTCGGTGCCTGAATGGGAGACACGGCGAAACAAAGATAACAGAGCGTGGGTTCGATTCCCAGCTGGGTCCAATTTTTTGTCCTTTCAAAAAAGTGTTCACTTGGTGCTCACCAGAGGATGTTGACACCTCACAGCTCGCAGACAAATGAGGGTCCATCATGTTATGAGCCTTCGTTTGAGGTGTTTGCTGGGCGTTTGCAATTCTCTTGCCCACTGGACGGGGGCTTTTTGTTCGGGTTCACGTCAACAGCCTTTAAAGTAATACACTGTACATATATAATGCCCACTGCTATCTGCTGGGAGAGATGGCATTATCATTTTGCAGATGGCAGCACACATTCAGAATACCCATAAATAAGAAATGCGGGTACATCCTGAAGTGTGTAACGCCTGCTGTACACGATAAAATTTTTCATCCATTTTTTTGAGAAATTCAGATTCCGGGCCTACTTTGGCTTTACTGTATAAACCCGCAGAAAGTAGGATGAAAAATTTGATCGCGTACAGCGGGCTTTATAGTTCACAGCATATTATGCTCCACTTCAACTGCGGTCGCCAATGTTAGTACTAGTGCCCTCTACGAAAGCTACTGCGCATGTCACGGGCATTCGTATTTCGTATTTCGTATTTTATGCGAAACTCGAAATTTGGCAAAGTACGAAATACGAACACGAATTTGATTTTCGTGTTCGGTTTTCGCAGTTCGTAAGTATGCGAAACCTCCCTAATGATGCCTGACTAACGAGTCACGTTTCTCATTACTTCTTTATTGCAGTTTTAGCGGCTACAACCGACGCAAGGATGTTAGCCCTTCTTTGGTTCACATCAAAAATCAGTAGCGTGATGACGTCAAAACGCGCAAAGCTTGATATGGCATTACTATCTTTAACGATGCCTCACTCGGATTGGTCGAGGAAGTTTGACCAATATTATACGTTTATAGAAAGTATAATGGTTGGAGAAATTTTTGAAAATTCTGAAATAAAAAAAAAAATCTGTTATCCAGTAGTGAGGTAGAATACGCCTCTATAAAACAAGTCTTATTATTACGCCCCCTTTTCGTAAAAAGGGGGCGTTTTTCACATTGACCTTGACCTTACTGGGTGACCTTGACCCCTGACTCAATTAATTGTTTTTCAAACATATTCCTTGCGGCAGGAAACATATGAATAGCCGTTTGAAAATCTACAAACAAGTACAGGAAATATGAACTTTTACAAAAAAACAGCTATTTCTCACTCGGTTGCCATGGAAACGCGATTTTCTCAAAACGCTCAACGGTGCCAAAGTGGCACCCGTCGGTTGCTGAATCTGCAGCCTTCAAATCAGTGGAAACTGCAATAAAATTGCTGTTACTGCGTCCAGACTATGAGTGCTATAATTCAGGAACGGCTTGACCCGGAGTGGTAGTAACAAAAGATGGTCAAGAAATCATTAACTGGCTGATCACGCCGGACTTTTACAAAAAACAGCTATTTCTCACTCGGTTGCCATGGAAACGCGATTTTCTCAAAACGCTCAGCGTTGCCAAAGTGGCACCCGTCGGTTTCTGAATCTACAGCCTTCAAATCAATGGAAACTGCAATAAAATTGCTGTTATGCCGAAATTGACATTGCGTCCAGACTATGAGTGCTATAACTCAGGAACGGCTTGACCCGGAGTGGTAGTAACAAAAGATGGTCAAGAAATCATTAACTGGCTGATCACGCCGGATTGAATACGATCTCGCTGCTGGTTTGTCAAAACAATTCGAAAAATTATAGTTGTATTTTCTGGTATATTTCTATCAATCAGCAGCGAGATTGCTAGCGAGTGTGTCCTAGTCATCCAGCTGATCATGTTGAGCATCTTTGGACCATCTTTTTGTCGACGTTTTCGTTGAAAAGTTGTCCAAAACACAGTTGGATAGGATTAAATTCCTTCAATTGGTAGTAGGTTAGTTTTGAATCTTTCTTCTGTTGAAATTGATATGCGTTTCATCCCAATCAGCCGTGTGGTTGTGGAGATCTCTTCACTTTTGTCGATCGTCGGGGTCTGATTTCCTTGACTCAAGTGTGTCGAAGAGGGAAAAATCGGAGGTTATGGCACTTTCGAGTGCACAAATCAATGTACGGTATCAAGATATGAAATTAATTTTGTCTAATTTGTCTCATTTTAATCTATACATGTACATTCTCAGCTTCAAAACGGTACCTTGTTTTTGAAATTTGGTTGAGATTTGGCTTCTGGACAGGTCGTTGAAGTGAAAATAGCCGAATGGGGTCTTGTGTGAATAAGTTGTATCCCTTGTTATTTTTCGTCTAGGTATATGTTAGTATACCGTGGCATTACCCGGGGTGTGTTATTACCGGAATATGTGTTCCTTGGACCTCTGTAACACACCCACCACCCCTGCAACGCATGCCTCAAGTCCATGTGCTTTAAACGCTGCTCGCAGAATTTAGGTTTGATTAGAAGGGATGTAAAATGGACAACTGTGTACATAGTAAATGTATGCAGTTCATGTCCTTCCTTTTAGTCTGAACTTTTGACAAGGTCTTTTTAACAGCTCCATTGTTTCTTTATTATGGGAAGTAAATTTCTACGTCTGACATTGTCTTGGTGTAGGTTTTAGCAATTTAGCCAACACAATAAATCACTACGTACAGACTGATTGGAGAGTTTTTGGGACCCATTATGACGGAAAATGAGTGAGTCAACCAGAGGTGGCGTAATATTTTTTTCCAGAGCTGTATATCAAGCTTCAGATGAATAGCCCAGCGATTACAAGACGTGCCCTGCTAACAGACTACCACCGACGACGGATAACGCATGCACACTATAGCTCAATGAGCTAAAAATCACCAAAGTAACAAACTTCGCTGGCGTTAAGGTGGCGGTGGTGACAAGCCCGGCGTATATTTTCCCGCTGAATATGGAAATGATTTGAATGAATTTATTCATGCCCTCAACCGCAGTCGGTCACAATCATAGCCTGTTCCAATATTTGGCAAGTATAGTTCTTAGGCATGTTAGACCCTGGATGGTATTGCGCAATACCTCTTTCGTTAGGCCACGCCGTTCCCTGACAATAGCTCTGTCGTTGATGATTTTTGAACAGGCTTTGTCCGAACGTGACCAACTCCACACGCGTTCTTCATTACCATAACAAAGGGCTCGCGGGGAAAGTTGCGGACTTTCTCACAAATTTTCACGAGCGATTTCTTTTTTGTGCGTGGATCGATGGTCAATCTGATTTCGAATATGATCTGGAAAAAGCTTCTTCTAAGGCCGTTCCAGCCCCGATTTTTGAATTTCAGAGGAAAACAGCAAAAATTATTCAATTTTCTGTTTTGACCTTTTTCAGGCCACTAATTAAGCAATTGCTAATTAGTTATTTCAATTTTGAAAAATCGGGCCATGAACGACCATAGACCTCGCCATGCTGCATCCATCACTACCTAAAATCCGGTCATTTGGAGCCGGCTGTACCCGTTATCGCCTCTGAAAAACTTCATCTGGGACTTGCATTGTTCATGAATAAAGTTACATAATCAGTTAATTATTGTGCAGTTTTTCAATTCGGAGATCTGCAACAATACATAAACTCACAAATTTCGTTGGCAAAGTAAACTACGGTCGTAACACATTCGTGCAATTAAATTTCAAAACGGACCTCAATTGGATGCGTTTACTAACTCCACCGCCACCTTAATAATTTTGAACGCATAAAAGCATTCGACCCACAAACGTCCTTTTCTACGACAGACTTATTTCGCCCGCGGGAAAATGATAGGCGATCGTAGCCCTCGACGAGGCTTCTCGAGTACCTCATTCGAGAAATCGGACACCTCGCGCAAAAGCTCGTTTATTGAGGGGACCCTTCAAATTCAACCACATAAACCGTACATGTGTATTTAGGTAATATACATGTATTAAGCTTTCCATTAATTCATTTTGGCATAATGCGAACGAGGAAAGAGAAAGTATTTCAGAAATTTCGTCCTCCGCACTGAATTGGAGGTCGTTTGGAAGCGAATGTTGTTGAAAACATCGTCATAACTACATAAATACCTGGCTGCATAAAATCAGCAAAACTGAATGAATGAAGAAACTAACAATCTCCAATCTGTATAAATTTCATACTTCGGCATGGTATTCCAAGTTTTCGTACGCAGTTTGAATAGCAGTAAGTAACGATTCTCGCAGCCATGCTTGTCGTGCTGATCTGACGACACCAGCCGGAGGTTGCCGATGTATTTTCCGAATTGCGTTAAATCCAGCTGTTTGGAACTCGATGACGATCGATAACCCGGTTCGTTGGGCGTCCGACTTTTCGACCAGTCAGCGCCACCGTCGCAGCCCATGGAACCAGGTTAGACAATGCATTAACATGATTAAGCGAGGAGGATTTCTTGAAAATGTGGTTGTGTTTCGGGGTGATTTTCAACCCCTCAGACATGCTTGCATAAAACCACGCTTCGCACGAATGACCTACGAAGAAATTTCAAAATACTATTCCAAGAAAGTGTACGCACTTTGAAGAACGCCTTTTTTCGAGAAAAACACAAAACACAAGCTTCCTTTCGATCGATAACTCGGTCGAAACTGCACCGATTTCCGTGAAATTTTCGACAACTTCGCACAGAGAAACTTCCATCAATATTATAAACATTCGCCACCTTGAAAAGTCAAACTGTGCGTCAAATCGTGCGTAATTATTAGTGATTGTCTCATAGCGTCTGCTAAGCCGACATCATAGCCTCGCTTTCGTTCACGGACTCGGCAGTTAGTACCGCCAAATACCACGGCTGAGACGTCGGGGCGCTGTTCAGACCTTTGCGAGTCAATGAAAGTCATCGATTTCAGTCATCGATTACACAGGTTGACTGTGTTTCTCTCCTTCTAGGTGGCGACACTAACCTTGCCGGGTCATTAAACTTCTACAGACAAAATATGATACCAATCAATCTCAGTAGAAGAGAATATTCCAGGCAGTATTTGTTCATCCTGTCTGATGGTGAGTATGAACTTCTTCATGTTTCAGGCAATGCTCTCCCTTGTCGTACCTTTTAAGAAGCCAACTATTGTATAACATTGCCATCCATGTCCCTCAACTACATAATACTTTTCTGAACACATAAGTGAGATGTGCTTTCTTTAGATTTGTCCCACTTGCAGTATTTCCCTCCCGCGGCAGGTGGCGAGATGAGGGCAATATCGCCACCGATATTCTCGCCAGCCAACGCAGGCTTGGCGATGTCTTTTTGGTACGCCTAATTATGGTCACCACATTCTCACAGTTTGGTGACCATATTGAAATCACTCAGGATTCTTTCTTCTTCTGGATTTTTCTTCCTGGGCAATATGACACGAATCCAATCAAACGGCTCAGTGAACAAAGAATTCAATGCCACAGTTCCAGAGGTGGTAATTTCATCTAGTGCAACGACACAATTTTTTTTGAAAAGGTCGACCGTTTAGGTGATTTTGAAGCGATTTTCTCTCAATTTTTAGCGCATTCTAGTTTTAGGTACAAAGCACATGTCCTTCCAATAATGATTGGCTGATGCGAAGGGGCCTGTGTGTGGACTCCACTTGGTAGCGTTGGAGTCGGGGCTTTCTTTGAACAGTCCATTACATGTATTTTGGAACGAAAAGAACACCCACATCTTTTCTTTTCGTGATTACTTTGTATATTTTTGTTATAACAATATGCTTATGAATAAATAATTACGAGTAATGCTGCGTTATTTGTTTTATTCAACATTCTTGAGAGAGCCTGACACTGGACCTCGAGGTATCGTCGATGATCAACAGAGTGCAGGACCACATGCATGCGCAGAATGGGTTAGATCATCATAGGTGAGTTCGCTTGACATTATCTTGTTTATAAAAATAGTGCCAATGGCACAGTGCCCGCTTGGTTAAGTTGGAATCGTATCGCCTAGATCTTGGGGGTATACATGTACTTGTGCACGTACATGTGCAATAGGAAAATATTCTGTCAACGGAACGCTAGGAGTGCACACAAAGGCAAAGCACAAATAAAGGCCATTTTTGTGTTATTTGACATATTTTCCCATCAAAATTAGGTTAACTCAAAAACCCATTATATATATGATGTAAGATGATTAGCTGTACCTATGACTGAAATTTCAGCATTCTAGCTCAAATCGTTTGCGTAAAATAACCATTTTTCGTTTTTTCACAAAACGCCCCCTAGTGGCCATGGCGGGAATCGCAGCAGGCCCAAATTCGAACTTGGCCTAGATCTTGGGGCCATATATGCACATATCATAAAGACATGTCTTTATGCACATATGCAATATGAAAAGGATCCGTCAAAAACCGAAGACGCTAGAGTGCAGACAAGGCAAAGCCCAAATATCGGCCAATTTTTCATTATTTGACCTATTTTCCCATCAAACCCGTTACATATATGATGTAGCATGATTAGATGTAGGCCTACCTACAGTACAGGTCACAATTGACATCCCTAAATTCGCGTAAGTTACGCGTAAGTCACTCGTAACTTACGCAACAACTCACGAGCTATGTTACGCGTAACTTACGAGGTGAGTTACGCGAATTTCGCTCGCTACGCAGTGATTTACGAGGCGAGTTACGCGATTTTGGCGTGTTACGCGGTGAGTTACATGAAACCAAACCGTACGTTACGCCTAACTTACGAGTAACTTACGCGAAGCCGTAGGGATGTCAATTGTGACCTGTACTGTATGATTCAAATTTGAGCATTCTAGCTCTAACCGTTTGCGTGAAATAGCCATTTTTTATTTTTTCACAAAACGCCCCCTAGTGGCCATAGTTGGAATCGTAGCAGGCAAAGCCCAAATATCGGCCAATTTTTCATTATTTTACCTATTTTCCCATCAAAATTAGGTTGAATCAAAAACCCGTTACATATATGATGTAACATGATTAGATGTAGGCCTACCTATGATTTCAAGTTTGAGCATTCTAGCTCTAACCGTTTGCGTGAAATAGCCATTTTTCATTTTTTCACAAAACGCTCCCTAGTGGCCATAGTTGGAATCGTAGCAGGCCCAGATTCGAACTTGGCCTAGATCTTGGGGCCATATATTATTATTATTATTATCCCTCTTAGACCCTCGGTTACATATATGTAACACTCACTTTAGGGGGGTAGGGGATACCCACTATGAAACCAGTTAACAAAAGAACCCATTCAAACCCATTGTTACACTTATGTCACACAGCAGTGCCATCTGCACTTAGTTCCATGTACTACTCTAGCCAGGAGAGCTCTTCCAACATGGCAGCCCCCATGGTTGGCTGCAATGCAGATTTCATGCCAACAAAATCCCCTCACAGCACAACCCCTAGATATGTATCAACCGGATTTACTGGACATTTGTGATAAGTATATACAGTACATCACATAGAAATGGTTGACTGTCTTGATTTTATCTTGCTGCCAAAATTGTAGATGACTTTTGATCGCTGTGACACTGATGTCACATCGGGTCTAAGTGATACCTGAAAAAATACATGTATTTGTGTACATAATGTACAGTTTACATGTTTTGCTCTTAGTAATGTAAATGTATTGTTCTTTGTTCCAGCATGTGTCACCATGCCAAATTCACAGTTAATGATGTCTTGGATGTCATAAATTCCAATGAAATGGAGTTTGAAGGTCGTGACGTCGGCCTCGGCTTCACTTATAAGTGAATCTGCTCCAAATTATTCATTTGCAGATCAATCAGACACTCAGAAACTGATCAATTTAACCATTTTCCTAGAAATTTTAGTAGAATGACCAGTTTTGGTAGGGTAATGAGCACTTGGTGCCTAAAATAACATAACTGAAAAACACCGGTGCTGCCACCTGGTGTGTAGGGGGGTCACAACATATATCCTCTTGTATGATAAGACTGCCCTATTTGCACAAAGGGCAAATGAAAGGACCAAGTTCTCACAGTTCAGTATTATTCATCTTTGTTTCCGATTCAGTCTATTAACAATCATGTCACTTTGACCCGATGTGACATATACGTAACAGGGCCTAAAAAGGTCCCCTCTGACCAGAAATACATTTTGATGCTAAAATTGTGTTTGTTGGTGTCCTTTTAACAAATCCTGTGCAGGAAATAATTTTTGGAAAGCTAAAAGTACCCTTGGATCTAAGAGATTAATTTACCTCCAATGCTGGAGAATAAAAGATACATATTTACATACATGTAGACACACTGCAAACTAAAGCAATGTACAAACATCAGAATGCAATATGAAAACATATGCAATATGAAATATGCAAAATGAAAACGATCCGTCAAAAACTGAAGACGCTAGAACGCAGACAAGGTAAAGCCCAAATATCGGCCAATTTTTCGCTATTTGACCTATTTTCCCGTCAGAATTAGGGTAAATAAAAAATCCGTTATATATATATGATGCAACATGATTAGCTGCACCTATGACTGTAATTTCAGCATTGTAGCTCTAATCGTTTGCGTAAAATAGCCATTTTTCTTTTTTTCACAAAACGCCCCCTAGTGGCCATAGTAAGAATCACAGCATGCCCAAAATCGAGCTTGCCCTAGATCGTGGGGCTATATATGCACATATGCAATATGAAAACGATCCGTCAAAAACTGAAGACGCTAGAGTGCAGACAAGGCAAAATATTACCCACGCACTCACGCACTCACGCACGCACGCACGCACGCACGCACGACAGACCACCACTAAGGCATCAAAGCACAGCAAAAGCCCTTTGGCCTTCGGCCAAGTGGGCTAAAAAATCTGTTCTTATCAAGTTATCCAAAGTGTTCAAGCATCTTTGATGTAGTATAGAGAAACATCAATCACCCGTTCGCAGCATTCATTCGGTAAAATGACACGATTTATTTACATCGTCAGATAAAGGCCGCGAAAGAATGTGTAGGCGTACCATGCTTACCGCTCTCCGATCGATTCGCATGCCGTGTTCACGCACGTGGTGCCGCGTATCACTGTACACATTTGTGACCCTCCACCACAAAACCAGACGGAATTCGCTCTGAAGTTGGCAAGTTGGGACTGAAATGTCTGTCAATTTCAGAATTGTCTGTCTATTGTGAAGTCTGTCAATTTCAGAATTGTCTGTCTATTGTGAAGTCTGAGTGATTCCTTTTCTTTCCTTGTTTCCTGGTGTCATCTCAGTACGTTTTGGTTCATTCTCCGTGCGACTTCCGGATGGTGTTGTGGTGGAGGGTCAAATTTGATGGACATGATATGTAGGTGTAGGCCTGAATGAAGTATGGCGCCCCAGACCTATATCGGCGTGTACGTTTGCTTTCGGCGAAGAAAGAGCCTTGAAGCTACAAACAAATCCCAGATTTGAATCGAAGATTATATTTGACCAAGATTTGTGTGCCATTCTGATGAGAAAGACATCAGTGAGATTTGACAAACCAATTTACATAGGAGCAACAGTTTTAGAATTATCAAAGTTGTTGATGTACAAGTTTTATTACGAAACTTTACAACCATACTTCGGTGAAAAAAACATAGAATTACTCTATAGTGACACAGATGCGTTCGTTCTAAAGCTAAAAACAGATGATTTAAGAAAGGATTTAATGAATTTAAAGGAACACTTTGATTTCAGTAATTATCCAAAAGATCATCCACTATATGATGTAAGTAAAAAGAAAGTCCCTGGTTACTTTAAAGATGAATTAGCTGGTGAAGAAATGATAGAATTTATAGCACTAAGAAGTAAAATGTATGCATATAAAACTAAAAGTGATGAAGCCAAAAAGTTAAAAGGATTAAGTAAGCACGTGGTCAAGAAACACATAACATTTGAGGACTATTCTAGTTCACTATTTGACAGGAAAAGTTTCAGCCACGATATGAGGTTCGTTTACAGTTGAGATTGAAGCAAAAAAGTTATTTAAAACATCGGCTTTATCCTTGTTGTCATAAACGTAAGTACCGTCAGCAGTTTGTAGTGCAGGAATATGTTTGGAATTGGTATTAGTATTGAAAACAGAATTGGCTATTTTCCACCAATTCTTATCGCTGGAGTTTGAATCGTTAAGTTTATTGAATACATTTTCATGATATTGCCTTTTTGTTTTACGAATCAAGTTAGTGATGTAATTGCGCTTTGTTTTATACCTATTAAAGTCATCAGGATTTCTACTAGATTTTGCTTTGTGAAAAAGTTTATTACGTAGTTTTAATTCATGCTTAATTTCGGGAGTCATCCACTTTTTGTCTTTGGATGTGATTTTAATTTTTTTCTGAGGTATAGCAAGTTTTGCACATTCCAAGATAGTATTAGTTAACTCATCAACTATTGTGTCAATTGGTTTTAGGTCATTAAAAATATTTCCTAAATTACGGTTTCTAAGTTCACTTTGATACCTGTTCCAGTCAGCATTTCTAAAAATCCAAACATCTCTAAACACTACCTCAGGTGATACTTTCACATTTAAATTTACAGATATTGCACAATGATCGCTACATATTGGAGGTATTACTTCACACTTGATTAGCAAGTTACTTACAGTACTACCACAAATAAAAGGATCAATAAGAGTACGGGAAAAACTAGTAATACGAGTTGGTTCTTTAACATGCTGATCAAAATGAAACAAGTTTATGAGGTCAGTAAATGATGAAGCCGTTCATTCAATAAGTCTTGGTTCAAATCACCTACTATAATAATGTCCTGAGAACCATAAACATCTACTACCCTATCGATATTCATGAAAATTCTATCCCAATATTCTACCCTCAATCATGTCAATGCTGGGTTGCGATAAAAAACACCAAATATTGTCTTCCACGATTTATACGCAACTTTAACCCATAATATTTCTAAATCTTCTTCTTCAAAATTTTGCAAACGTTCCACCTGAAAAAATGACCTTAGTTGCAAACAAACTCCTCCACTAGAAATTGACTTATCTTTGCGAAAACAGTGGTAAAAACCTGGAATTAAAATGTCTGCATCGGCAATAGTAGGATCTAACCGTGTTTCAGTGAGTGCAATGATATCACAGGTTTCTAGATTAGGTTCAAGGACGTCAACTTTATTTCTAAGACTACAGACGTTTGTGGAAAGTATATTAATAGAAGATAAGTGTAAGGGACCAGGGTTTGATTCTATGTCACCGCATTGCATAATAAGTTGTACTGGTGAAGAGAGAAACATGAGACCCACAGTAATAATTCTGGTAATAATATATCCATGTATGATGAGAAATGGAAGTAGGTCAAGGAAGTTGTACAAGTAAAAAAAGGTAATACGAATTCCTAGGAAAATAAAGTAAATTGCAAATAACCAAGCCAATTTAGTATTGCAAGAAAATGGATAATTATGTATAGCCGTGATCTCAATACTTATACTGTTGAGAGAAGCAATCCGCAAGATTTCATTCAAAGAAACAAGGCACCTATCATCTTTAGCACCACCATTTGGGGGTGCATGAAGTAATAAACAAAATAATAATGCAAGAGTGGATACGATGTAGAACATAATAAAGGTTAGTAGAAACACTACTACCGACAAACAAGAACAACAGGCTGCAAGTAAATTAAATGAAAGCACTTAGAAAAAAGGACATGAGATGGACCTCACAAGAGTAAACACACACACGTAGAAGTACGTATATTGTATGTTCTTTGTGGCTTAGGGATACTACACAAGTGATATTGTTTTAAATTATCTTATCCTTTCTGATGTATACATAAATAGATTAAATTAAATTAAATTAAATTAAATTGTACAGAATAGAAGAAGTACCATTTACAAGGTCACACCCATCAGTACCTCAGTGAAACACCAATGGGTAGGACCAAACATTGAAAGCTTGGTATCCTGACCCGTTAGGGCCTCCTGCCAAATGGCAAGAAGCCTCAACAAGTCAGGTTGGAAGCATATAAAGGATGGAACACGACCCTGTATAAAATTACAAGGTATTACAAAAAGAGAAACACTATTCGGTCTATCCGATTCAACAAAATACCGCACATAATCAAGGGAAAAGCTCAAACTACTTGAAGAAATACCATTTACAAGGTCTCACCCATCAGCACTTCAATGAAGCACCAAGGGGCGAGACCAGGCATTTGAAAAACTTGGCATCTATCCGTTTCAACAAAATACTGTACATAGTCAGAGAAGTGGCTCAGACCACTTGCATATATGTTGGAGCTTCAGGGTGCTATGCACTTGTGATGATAGATGTACAAAGTAAAAGAAGTACCATTTAACATGGTCACACCCATCAGTACTTCAGCGAAGCACCAAGGGGTGAGACCAGGCATTGAATAAAGCTTGACATCCTGACCTATCAGGGTCCCCTGCCAAATGGCAAGAAACCCCAACAAGTCAGGATGGAGACATACAAAGAACAAAACACAACCACGTAGAAAATACAGGGCATTTCAAAAAAGAGCAGCAACACTATTCAGTCTTTCAGATTCAACAAAATACCGTACATAGGGCCTAATCAAAGAATTAGCTCAGACCACTTGCAATGCATACACTTAGCACTGCTTAGAAACTTCGGGTTGCTATGCACATTTAATAATAGATGTATGAAGTTGAGGAAGGACCATTTACATGGTCACACTCATCAGTACTTTAGCCAAGCACCAAGGGGTGAGACCAGACATTTGAAAGCTTGGCGTCCTGACCTGTCAGGGTCACCCACCAAATGGCAAGAAGCCTCAACAAGTCGGGATGGAGACATACAAAGGATGGAACACAACCACGTAGAAAGTACAGAGCATTACGAAAAAGAGAAAGTCAAACACTATTCAGTCAATCCGATTCAACAAAATACCGTACATAGTCAAGAAGTGACTCAGACCACTTACATTCATGTAGGAGCTTCAGGGTACTATGCACTTTCATAATAGATGTACAAAGTAATAGAAGAAGTACGATTAACATGGTCACACCCATCAGTACTTCAGCCAAGCACCAAGGGGCGAGACCAGGCATTTGAAAGCTTAGCATCCTGACCTGTCATGGTCCCAAGAAGCCACAACAAGTCAGGATAGGCATACAAAGGATGGAACACAAACCTGCATAAAAATACAGGGTATTACATAAGAGAAAGATTGCATACATTTTGGAGCTTCAGGGTACTATGCACATATGATGATAAATGTACAAAGTAAAAGAAGTACCATTTAACATGGTCACACCCATCAGTACTTCAGTGAAGCACCAAGGGGTGAGACCAGGCATTTGAAAACTTAGCATCCTGACCCGTCATGGTCCCAAGAAGCCACAACAAGTCAGGATAGGCATACAAAGGATGGAACACAAACCTGCATAAAAATACAGGGTATTATAAAAGAGAAAGATTAACACAATTCAGTCTATCCAATTTTGTAAAATGCTGTACATAGTCAAAGAAGTGGCTCAGACCACTTGCATACATTTTGGAGCTTCAGGGTGCTATGCACTTATGATGATAAATGTACGAAGTAAAAGAAGTACCATTTAACAGGGTCACACCCATCAGTACTTCAGTGAAGCACCAAGGGGTGAGACCAGGCATTTGAAAGCTTAGCATCCTGACCCGTCAGGGCCCCCTCCCTGAAGGCAAGAAGCCCCAACAAGTCAGGATGGATGCATACAAACAAGAACGGCAAACACTATTCAATCAATTCGATTCAACAAAGTGCCGCAAAGTTCATTATATCATACAATTTGACCAGAGAAAGTGGTTGTCCTCATACATTGATCATAATACTAAACAAAGAATGCAAGCAACAACAGATTTTGAGAAAGATTATTTTAAATTGATGAATAATGCATTTTATGGCAAGACTTGTGAGAACATCAGAAATAGAAAAAATGTAGAATTAGTGAATGATAATGATAGGGCTTTAAAACTTTAAAGTAATCCTAAGTTTGATTCCAAAATTATATTTGATGAAGATTTATGTGCTATCTTAATGAGACAAACATCAGTAAGATTTGATAAACCAATTTACATACGAGCAACAGTTTTAGAATTATCAAAGTTGTTAATGTATAAATTCTATTACGAAATATTACAACCTTATTTTGGAGAAAAAAACATAGAATTACTCTACGAAGATACTGATAGTTTCGTTTTGAAGTTGAAAACAAATAATTTAACAAAGGATCTAGGTAATTTAAAGGAACACTTTGATTTCAGTAATTATCCAAAAGATCATCCACTATATGATGTAAGTAAAAAGAAAGTCCCTGGTTACTTTAAAGATGAATTAGCTGGTGAAGAAATGATAGAATTTATAGCACTAAGAAGTAAAATGTATGCGTACAAAACAAGAGACGCCAACGCGAGGGAAGCTGAATCAAAAAAATTAAAAGGATTAAGTAAGCACGTGGTCAAGAAACACATAACATTTGAGGACTATTCTAGTTCACTATTTGACAGGAAAAGTTTCAGCCACGATATGAGGACTTTGAGATCAGAAAAACATAATATGTATGTAGAAGAAATAAATAAGAAAAGTCTGAATCCATTTGATGATAAAAGATATATCTTAGATGATGGTAAAACTACATTACCATTTGGGGCTTATTATGAGGCTTTTATCGATTATAGTGATTTTCAGGCTGTTTAAATGGTTTAAATTTCTACTAAATAAATGGAGAGAAACGCAAAGCCAGAACCAATAGAAAATTGGAATGGTAACAACAAATGCTCAAAATGTAAAGTATATAAATCTCTTATTGAATTTTATAAAAATCAGAATTACTGCAAAGATTGTAAAAGAGAATATCAACATAAATACATGCGTGGTTACATGAATGAAAAATATAAGGACCCAGAATTTTACGAAATACAGCTAATTAGAAATAGTTTAAGCAGGGGTAATAGTTTAGGTGCTCTTACTGATTATCTTGGTTGTACAACTAAATTCTTTAACAGGTGGTTACAGTATCAAAGGGACATAAATCCTGATCCGATCGTCATCGAAGAATTAGATCATGTATTGCCGGTTGCTCATTTTAGTGACGAACCGCATATATGCTGTAACTGGGTAAATATCAGACCAATCAGCGAGGAAGAAATTAGAGAAAAAAGTGATAAAATAGATTTTGATTTATTCTACGATCAAATAGTTAAAGCTTATGATTTTATTAACCAATATAACTTTAACGAAGAAGAGAAGAACATCACGAAGTGCGGGCAAAGCCCAACCGAAGGTCGAAGTAAGATATTTACAAACTTTAATTTCGTATACAATATATATAGTATCCTAACCAAAAGAAATAGAAGAGTGACGAGTGACGAGAGGAGTGAGGAGTGACTAGTTATCAGTAAGATTTCCTATTTAAAAAAAACGTATTAATAAATGGAGAGGGAAAGAATTAATAGTTTAACAGAAATTTGGACCCCAGAAGAAGAAGAAAGATTAGAAAGAGAATATGATCTAGCAGACGATAAATATATGGAGGAATTCATAGAAAAATACCCAGAACATAAAAGAGAACATGATTCAAGAACTATTACTCAAAAATACATTGATATAACGAATACTCACAGAGGACTCCTTAATTTTGTTCTTACATGGCTTGTAGTTTTTTAATTCTGACTCCTTTATTGTGAATATGAAATATTCAAATGGGAAAAAATAATGAAAGAAATTAATAAACCTCAATTTGAAGATAAAGAATACAATTTTATTTTTGATGGCAACTGTAAACGCCAAAACACTTACAATCCTAAAGAAAGTGTGAAATGTGAATGTGGAAAAACTTATACTAAAACACATAAATCACGTCATTTCAAATTATATCATAAAGATAATGAAAATTCGGGTACTAGTAATGTTAACTCATTTAACCCTAAAGAAAGTGTAAGTTGTCATCTTTGTGGGCAAACTTATACTAAAACCAATAAATCACGTCATTTTAAAAGATATCATTAAAAAATCAGTACTTTAATTAATGACGAGTGACGAGGGAGAGTGGAGAGTGACGAGTGACCCTTTATTTTTTAATGATATATGAGTGACGAGTGACGAGGGAGAGTGGAGAGTTACTAGTCATGCTTTATTACACTTTAATGAAATCTATAATTAATGAAATATAATGAAATCTATAATTTATATACTTTAATGAAATCTATAATTAATGAAATATAATGAAATCTATAATTAATGAAATATAATGAAATCTATAATTAATGAAATATAATGAAATCTATAATTAATGAAATATAATGAAATCTATAATTTATATACTTTAATGAAATCTATAATTAATGAAATATAATGAAATCTATAATTTATATACTTTAATGAAATCTATAATTAATGAAATATAATGAAATCTATAATTAATGAAATATAATGAAATCTATAATTTATATACTTTAATGAAATCTATAATTTATATACTTTAATGAAATCTATAATTAATGAAATATAATGAAATCTATAATTAATGAAATATAATGAAATCTATAATTTATATACTTTAATGAAATCTATAATTTATATACTTTAATGAAATCTATAATTTATATACTTTAATGAAATCTATAATTAATAAATATCATTAAAAATAAAGCATGACTAGTAACTCTCCACTCTCCCTCGTCACTCGTCACATTAAATAAAATATGTTGTTGAAATTTGATGACGAGTCACTCTCCACTCTCCCTCGTCACTCGTCACATTAAATAAAATATGTTGTTGAAATTTGATGATGAGTCACTCTCCACTCTCCCTCGTCACTCGTCACTCGTCAAAATATGTTGTTTACAAGAAATATGTTGTTTACAAGAAATACCACACAACTGCCCCGGTTCCACATAAACCGCCAATAATAAATAAATATTCATAATTCCTCATCTCCTTACTCGGAGTATAATAGTCACTTAACTGAGGTTGCTTTCTTAATTGTATTTTATTTGTTGGGTGTTGTTCACTGTATATTTCGCTGTATATTTCAAGGGAAGTATTAGTCTGTCTAAAATCTAAAGCTGCTTGGTTTTCCTTCTTCCTTTGAAGATTGACGAAATCAACTACTTGTTGCCTATGTTCATTCCATTCGGTTGTAGCATTCTGTAATTTTTCTTCTGCCAGGTTATGACGTTTCTGTTCAGCTTCATAACCATTCTTATCTAGTACTTTAAACAAATAACCAGAACCAGTAAAAGCAAAAGCATTAGTTACTGCCCCGCCTATCATCATTGCAATTGCTGTGGCCATTTATATAATGTAAAAAACAATGTTGAAATATTAAAATAATAATATAACATATCTGTTCGCGCTTCTTTATTGGTATAACTATATCCACCAATAAATTCTCTTGCTTTATCCAATTGTGTTTGAAATAGGTCGAAATCTACTTTAGTGCCCTTTTTAAGGTTTTCTGTAGCATTTAATGGCATGATATTTATCCAACTATCTCTAATTGATAAGAAAGGAGAAGTATCAGAAAACCTTTTGAAATAATGAATAGGAATAACATGATCGAAGTGTTCATTAAATGTGTCTTTACTTTGGGACTTAATCCATTTGTAAAAGAATTTATCTGAACACTTCAACACGGATGAAAATAATCCTACTCTTGAAATACAGTTTCTTATTTTGTTATATATGTACCTATCTTCATCATTATCTATTTTATCTTGTCTATTTCTTTCTTTTATTTTTTTAGAACAATCTTTACAGACACACTTTAAGGATGAAGGAGAAAATTCTTCCATGGTTTAGTTTTTCCACAACATGTTTCATCCCCCCTACACGTTTCATAATTATAATCCAGTTTATCAATCGTTTCAGATAATTTTAATTTTTTCGTTTGTTTTCGGTTTATCATTTATGTAATAAAAATTTCTTAAATACAGATTTCTTCCCAATAAATGAATGAGAAAATACTAATGATCGATTCTAAGGATTACCCTGATCAAGAAGCAAATGATTTAACAATTCAATTAGATGAAGAAGTAAATAATGTAGAAAGCATCAGAATTGTTTATGCAGGAATGCCTTGTACATTTTACAATATTTCATCTGCAAGAAATAATGATAGATTTGTTATTTATGAAGATCGGCGCGGAAAACATATTATTATGCCAGATGGATTTTATACATTGCCTTTATTCAACAAAGAATTTAAAAATCAATTACACACAAAAGGTATAGACAGAAATAGGATTTCATTTGATTTACGTCCTTATGATGCAAAGATACAAATTACATTTAGTATAGCTAGAGGAAAAACTGCTGGTGATTATAAAATTCTTATAGATGAACATTCTAAAAAATTATTAGGTCTTGATAATAGATATGTCGGGCCAACTGCAGTAGATAGAACAAAAGGACTTTTAACAGGTGACAAACCAATCAACTTCAAACCTTTCAATTATTTCGTTATTCATTGTGATATAATTAACACAGAACATATACTTTATAATGGCAAGAGAAGTGATGTATTAGCCAGATTACCAATTAAAGAATGTGATTTTGGGGAAATGCTACAATACACGTCCAGTATGATCAAAGCTGAATCAATCCGGGCCACCTGCAGAAGCAGTTCCTACGGTTCCAGAACCTGTATTAATTGACGGTGACTGGTGTATCCCTGAACCTAAACCTGAACCTAAACCACCTGAACCTAAACCACCTGAACCTAAACCACCTGAACCTAAACCACCTGAACCTAAACCACCTAAACCTAAACCTATTTCTCCCCAACAATTAGACTCAACTATTTCTTACTAAATAAATGGGGGAAGAAGAAAAGAAGATATATCCTACTTTAGAAGCTCAACCACAACAGGATCCCACACAATTTAGATTACATCATATTTCAGAAATAAAAAAGTTTTTCGAGGATGAAATTGAATTTAGAAGAAAGATGCATTCTAAGTACATGAAGGCATTTAATGTTATGACAGCTTTTAGTCATGTTTTAAATTTTACAAGTGTTGCTGCTGGTTCGGCTGGGGTTAGTGCAATAGCTGGTGTAATTACTGCCCCAATTGGTTTAGCATTAGGAGGCGTAACAATTACGTCTGCTTTACTCTCATCAGGGTTAACGTGGAAAAAGAAGAATATTCAACATAAAATTGAGAAGCATGAAAAAATAGGGATGGTAGCAGTCTCAAAATTAAACACTGTTAATAACTTAATTAGTAAGGCCTTAACAGATTCGCACATAACACAAGAAGAATTCTCATTAATTGTTAGTGAGAAGGAAAAATACATTGTCTTAAAGAATGGCATAAGAAAAAAACAGAGAGAAACTGTTGCAAACCAAAATATTGATGTAGAAGCACTGAAAAAGACTTTTTTAGAACAAGGAAAAAAGCTAGCCCAAACAGAGATGCTAGAAAAGTTAAAGAGCCAATAAATGAAGAAACCAAAGTAACAGTTAATCATATCTACAATTACTATTGGCCTCCACCCACGATTCCATCAGCACCACCAGTTTATACTAATTAAATGAAAATTGATTACTTCATTGACGAACCAGAATGTGAAGAAGCTTCATTTGATATTTATTTAGAGCATTACTATTTCATTAAATCTATTACTTTAAAAAGTATAACATTTTATAATTCTTGGTGGACGGGGGATTTTCTCCCACAAAATGTTAAGATTTTTCATTTTTTAATTAATGAACAATGGAATGAAAAAGGTGAAGTAATAAACGCACGTGACATATGCGCAAAGGTATATGATCATTACCCTCCAAGAGAGAAGCCAGAAGCAATCAATACCTGCATTAGCAATTTGGAAAATAAATATAACTATGAAAAATTAATAGAT
>NMRB01000369.1:22514-94385 GCA_002633025.1 Notospermus geniculatus | reverse complement strand
GGTTTCTGGGAGGGAATAACTGGGAAAGCATCTAATTATGGTCATCCTGATAAATATCCACATATGTTTACTAAAGATTGGGATGAAGGTAGAGAAAATATGAAAAAACAACACGACCCACCACATAACTTCTTTTATTGGGTAGACAAGGAAAAAAGTAAGAAAACATTTAATGTTATAAAACAAACTGATTATCCCAGATATATAAAATTCATACCAAAGAAAACAGATTATCTAACCCCAACTGGAATTCAAAGATTAAATGATTCAATTAGAACATTTGTTTATTGTGTTTTGGGGGCACAAGCTGATGCAAGATCTCCAATAATTGGCAGTGCTGGAACTAAACTGGATGCCCAGAAACAATTTTTAAAATTACTTGATGATTCAATCAATAAACACGCTGACATTCCCACTTCTATTAAAAATTACCAGGATGCAATAAGTAATGCACATGTTAGATTAGACTATGTTATTGCGCCAGGGCTCTATATAATTAGTTCAGATATGGTTTTAAAATTTGGGGAAATAGAAAACTACAACAATAACATCCAGATAGCAACTCAAAATATGACACCTGGAAGAAATAACATTAATAAAACAAAGAGAATACCGGCTCCACTAATGGAAGGACCGCCGGTTAAAACATATAGGACTAAAACTAAGGAGCGTGGGCCGGAGGTTACTACAGTTACGCCAGTGCCACCAACAACTCCCGTGAATGAGGATGAGGATAAAGATTCAAGTAGTGCTGCCTCCCACGAGAACATGAAGTTCTTCTTATATACTTTAACTGGTTCGCTTGTAACTGGTGCTCTTCTTTTACGTTAGATAAATGGCCGAAGGAGGCGAAGAACTTGAAATGGATGAATTTGGTGGGTTAACAATACCTCCGCTTGATGAGGATTTTGGAGAAACCATTTTTAGAAGTCATGGTGACGTTCAGTATAATACTGGAGATAATTTAATTGATGAGGATTCTTTTTCTACACCTGCCCCAGTAATAGAGCCTACAGAATGGGAAGAAAGTATGAGGTTTGCGGGAAATTTTGATAAGGTAACAAAGGCAATCAAAAATACAGGATGGAAATACACAGAAACAGGTTTAGGGGCCTTAGCCAAAAGAATATATGTAGATGGAAAAAATTTATATTACATACCAGATTCGGCGGATATTTATAAGGAGTTAAAAGGAACTAAAAAAGAAAATCTCCTGAAGAAAGGGCGACTTAAAGAATGGAAAGATGAAGATGGTAAAATCACAGGTTATGCTCTACGTTTAACCCAAAATGATGGTAAATTCTATAAAGAGGGTAGTATGAAGTATGGCATAACTTTTAACAGGGAAATTAAAGATCTTCTTTATCAAAAAGATGAAACAACTGGGTTGAAACCACCAATGGATAATGAACCTTCTAGATCTCAACCACAACAAATCAGTACAGAAACACAAACAGCAATAAGCAGTTTTATAGAAAGAATTGATCAAGCAACAAGTACAAATAAATTAGTAGAAGATATTGGGTTAGCCACTGATGAAGAGTTAGAAGAATCAGGGTTCACAGAACAACAGATCAGAGATCTTAGAGGAATGAATGAATTTGTTAATGACGCCTTACTTATAGAAGTTGAAAAAAATATGAAGATAGGAGAATTAGAGAATCAAAAACGAGAGCTGAAAAAGAAACTAACAAATTTACAAAGTGACTATGCTCGACTCGGAGATAATTTGACACTGTTGAAAGAGAGGAATTGATAAAACGAATAAAGAGACTAGAGAAGGAAAAAGAAGAAGTAGAGGCTAAATTAGGAGTAGAAAGAGATAAGTTATGGGAAATATACAACGAGAAAGAAACACAAATAAGCAGGTTTAAAAATTTAATTACTGACGTTTTAAAAACTCCAGAATCTGAAATACCATTAAAAGATAGAATTAGGTTACTTTTTAAAGTGGAAGGAATTACAATTGCTTCTATCATTGCTGCAATTACAATGACATTAACAACTTTAGGCTTAGCCATCAGTAACAGTTTGAGAGGAACCCCTCCAGGACCTTCACCAACACCAAAACCACCAGATAAGCCAGATATTCCCAACCGAGTTAAAGAAGGACTAAAGAAATTTGCAGAATGGTTAAAAGAATTAGCTAAGAAGTCAGTTTCAGCCTTGCCAGGGGTAATTGGTTCGATAGTTTCATTCATTTTTAAATCAGCTGGGGCTGTTGTTGGTTTTCTAGCAGAACATTTAATTATATTTGTTATCATTATTGTTAGTTCTATAGTTTATGGACTTGTAGAGGGAGTACGTTACGTTAAAAAATCTTCTAAATAAATGGCTACAGGAATGTTACTTAATCCTAGTAGAAATAATAGAATACCTCTAGGTTTAAAAGCTGAAAAACAGCATCATGTTATAACAAATAATCCTTCCTCAGCAAATCCAAAAGAAACATTATACATCAGAATCCCAGCACTAACAGAAAATACTTTTTTTGTACCGAACACATTCTATTTATCAGCTGATGTTGAAATCACGGGTCATGCAAGTAATTATGTAGTAAATAATCTGGGTAGAAATTTAGTATCAAAATTAGTTGTAAAGTGGGGAACAGAAAATATCCTTCAACTTGACAATTATAATTTATACGCCACTTTTAAAGATTTATGGTTGACTGAAAAAGAAAGATTTAACCTAGTATTTCAGGGAATTCAAGCTAAGCAATTAAGACAACTAAGATCAGGAGTTGCAGAAGCACATGTGCAAGGAGAAACAAATGCACAGAAAACACTTAAAACTGTGTTTGAAAAGAAATACATGATTCCATTAGATTTTGAATTACTTTCTACACATGCACCATTGTATAAATTTCCGATTAAAGAAGATATTATTTTTGAAATAACACTAGCACCAAAAGAAGATATAATTGTTACTGGTACTACAGCAAATATGAATTATAAATTAGAAAATATATGTTTAGAGTACGACACAGTAAAAAATGAAACATTAGCTAATCAGTTAAGTGCTAACTATAATGCCGGGTATACTATTACCTTCGACCGGGTTGATCATTTTAAGACCTTAACTATTTCAGCTACAGATACTTTGATCAATCTGAACATTAACATTCCAAGAAGGTCTATAAAAGGTGTTTTACTATTATTTATTTCAGATTACACCGATGGTACAAGGGATTCTGAGAAATTTGAGAACCCAGGAATAACTAATGTGAAAGTCACAATAGAGGGAATAGCAAATAAGGTGTTTCCTGAAGGAATGAGGACTCTTGATCAGTGGGCGGAAGTTAAGAAACACTTCATGAAAGAGAATCTTAAAAAGACAGATAATTGTTACATGAATATCGAAAAATATTATGGCGGCTCAAACCATTATGGGTTTTGGCTTGATCTAAGAACAACAGAAGATAATACTTTACACGGGTCTGGGAAATTACTACAGAATACACAGGATGGAATACAATTAGCAATAACAAAGACATCTGGAAAAGGACCTTATAAAATGTATATTTTTATTGTATCGGATGCACAAGTAAACATAAGTAACAGACAAATTGCAAGTCATCAACATTAAGATTTTCTACTAAATAAATGGATATGAACAAGAAGGATTTTGTGAATACATTATATCAGAGTACTCTGTTAGCTGGAGTAACAATTGGTTATTCCTATGTATTGAGAAGATTTCTTAGAATCAACATCGGATCACCGAGTCAAGCTAATTTAGAAGAGATTTTGAAATTAGGTGGAGTTGTGGCTGTAAGCAATATGAGTTTAGATTATTTATATCAGCAGGGGATTATCCCACATAATATAGTGAAAGCTTAATTTCACTGTAACATTTATTACAAAGTAATAGGGAATTAAAGGATGTATAATATAGTGAAAGCTAAATTTCACTGTAACATTTATTACAAAGTAATAGGGAATTGAGTGGATGTGCGCGGCATAATGGCTGAAACCAATCAAAAGTGGTCGAATTTGTCGAACTGGTTTAAACTGGTTATACCTCCAAAACCTCCGATTTGGATCCACTCAATTCCCTATTACTAAAGACATGTATGATACCTGCTTCACCATGTCAATCTATCCACGAACTTTCCAATTTCTATTTTTTTAAATACTAGAACTGAGAATTCACTGAAAGTGAATTCATGACCACACCAAAAAAATTAATTTGTTTGCCAGAAACTGTTTTTTTTATCATCATAGGTCTGCTATGTTGGTCAGTATGCCTATCGACAGTACCGGGATTCGAACCCACGCCTCCACATAAGGCAACACCGCCAGCATTGAGGGAAAGCGTGCACACCACTGTGCTAAATCCCCATCTTCAAAAAAAGATGGTTCAATAGCCATCTTTTTTTGAAGATGGGGATTTAGCACAGTGGTGTGCACGCTTTCCCTCAATGCTGGCGGTGTTGCCTTATGTGGAGGCGTGGGTTCGAATCCCGGTACTGTTGTTTTTTTATGTTGATGTAAGATGGCGATGTTCGAATGCTCCATCTCAGACGACGAACTGGTCGATCGATATGTAGGCTTACACGTCTACACGTCATCATGACGTTGTGCACAGCATGTACAGGCACGACGTCGCCATGCATTAGGGCATGTTTCCACGCTCGACGTGACGGTTCAAATCTACCTCGGCCTCTGAATGTTCCAAGTTATTAATTATGACGTTGTTAGGCTGTTGTTACACGTGAAGGAATACGTTCAAGAGTGGTCTCTTTCTTGATGAATGGTAAGTAATGATGTTGCAGCTCACTTTTCAAGTGATGAAAACGACGGCGGCCATGTTTTGGCTCACTACCTGGACTTGTATCAGAGTTCAAGAAGATAGTATCAGTCTGGCTGCCACTAACAATATTAGTCTGGGAGCTAACAAACATTTAATTCACATCTCAAAATACAGAATAGCACAAAATTGACACAAAAAATGATAATAAGCAAGAAGTCAATCTCCAGAATTCACGAATTTTCGACCCCAACCGGGGTCTTTTTCAAGTGGAACTTTACAATCTGAAACTGAACTACATAACCTGTGTAGACAGGATGAGTAAGCAATTAAGGAAAGAATAGTGTCCAAGCCCCACGGATGGTTGCTGGACCTAATTTAATGGACCTTATTGATTGCTGATTCTGAACCATTCCTGCATAACCTGGTTATGCTTGAAAATGATTGGCTAATGCATTTTTAAAAAAAATACATATTTGTCCTAAATACACCCGAAAATGGTCTGTAGACATGATTTAGAGGTTTTGTCTACAAAAAACCTTCTCAGGCTCTAAAGGGTTAACCTAACGACGGCTTCGGGAACATGGGTCGTGTATGGCATCATGGGAGGTATGCTAGGCTCGCGATCTCCGAATATACTTGTATAGACTACGGCAATCCCGATTTATTTAGCTGAAAAAGTTCATTATCTCAGCCAAAATTGAATGAAAGTGCACAGGAACCTTTTCATCGCGAGAGGACAATTAGATCTTTAGACTGTTCAAGTCAGATTTGATGTGCAAACACTAGTTTGAAGGAAAACGTGGACAAAAGAAAAATTTCTGCGTCCTGCGAAAACAATATTGACAACACCACTGAGTGGTGGTGTGGTCATTAGCTCACCCGTGAGCTTTTGTCGTGGTGCGGCGTCCGTCGTCGGCGTCCGTTATGGGTGGCGTCCACTAGAGCGCCGACAACATTAGGAAGGGTCCGGGAAGCAAAGGTGTCATTTCGGCATTGCTTCCGCATCAAGTCCTATTGGTCGTTTTACCCTTTCCCGAACGTGCAGAAATGCCGCGAACTGTTCAGGAATGATAAAGACAGTGAACGGAACCTTTCAAGAATATGCGGAGAGGTTGCCGAATGAATGCGGATTCACTAAATTTGCATTCCGCGTCTTGTCCGCGCCCTAGTGGACGCTAGGTTTTAGCAGGGCACGTTTCGTAACCGCTGGAGCTATTGATCTGAAACTTGGTAAATATATACCCCTACACAGAAAAAAGAAATCAATTCGAGTGGAGACTCAGATCTCACTATGGGGACAAAATGTTTCGAAATACTTTTCGACTCAAAATGAAACAGAAAATATTTCGGCCCGAGACAATGACATCTCAATCTCAGTTGAGTGATCTCAGAATGAGACTGTCAGGATCTCGGCCTAAAATATTTTCTCTCGGATCGAGACTGTCAGTATCTCAACCCGAAATATTTTCTCTCAGAACGAGATGTCAGTCTGTCGGCCCAAAATATTTTCCGTTTCATTTTGAGACAAAAGGTATTTCGAACCATTTTGTCCCCATAGTAAGACTTTGAGTCTCCACTCGAGTTGATTTCTTTTTTCTGTGTAGGTCAGATGACCTATGACACCAAGTTTCGGTCCGATTTCATTACCGCGTACCTGGCCTCCTCATACTTTCCTTTTCGTCGGGGCCAGTGGAACCAGGCTATCTGTGCCCATCTGCAGTGTATCCCTTTTGTCTCACCCAAGGACCCAAACATCCATCTTCTTCACCTTTCCTTCAAACGCCCAAACAGCAATTTCGCAGAAGGTGGTGACCATCAAATTTGCTGTTAAGCAAATTTCCCAGTTCTAGTAGAGGGTTGTTTTTGCAACGCCCCGAAACGCCGACGTGAACGTCTATCCTGTTGATTGCTGCTAGGATTGGCGTTCGCGTTGGCGTTTCGGGGGCTTTGCGAAAACTCACTATTGTTTGATATTTGACGCCCATGGTCGTTGGCGAGAAGATTCCACGGATGCTGTTAAGAGCGTACATGGCGTCAACAGCCGATTGTTTTCGTGGGGATGAAATCGCTTGGGCTATGCCTGGGGTATATCTGTTGGATACCGCTGTCTCACTTTAGTCGCGTCCTGGTGTTTTCCAGGTCAGTACACTACGGGAGGAAACCCAGTACGCATAGCAAAGGAACTGAAAGAAGAAGGTGTCGAGATCTTCTCAGTAAAGATAGGAGATGGCGTACCAAGTTACAGTCAAGATAAAGCTAGACGTGTACTCATTGGGATGTCGTCTGAAGCTGAAATGAACCGAGGCGGGACGGACCCCCATTATTTTAATCTTTGGTATTTTCCAGCAACGGAGTATTTGGTGCAACTGCTGTTTAATGGGACGATAGGCAAGTAGGGAAAAGTTGCATTGTTTGGTCACATCTTCAGTAAACACATTTCACACCAGATGTGACGACCCTCCTCAGAACAGAATTGCGGTGGATGCGGACCCTTAACCCCCCCCCCCCGCCATTAGGTCTCAACACCAGTTGCTGAGTGCCCACAGCTCCCCTGGTCCGCTTAGCCTTTTACATGTACTATCTTCTCGGTAGGGGCAGCCACGTTTTGTGTAGGACGGTTTAAGGGTGGTTTACACTAGGTTGCACCAAGTTGCAAGTTGCTGCAACCTGCAACTTGTTGCAGTCAACCTGATACGTTTACACATAGCAACATCCAGTGTGATAAGCTGCAAAAGTTCGCAACATAAATTGCAGGAATTTTGGCAGGAATCCTTTGTTCGGCAGCCATTTTGCCTTTAGTAGACGTCATATGATTTTTGCTGTATTCTCATTGGCCAGCGACGTGCAACTCGTTGCAACTTCACCAGGCTCCGTATTCATATAACTCCCTAAGTGATATAAATGTAGGTGGGGTACCTATTTTGGTGCGTACATATAAGTGGGGTACCTATCATCGCATTCATAGCGACACTAACTTCTAGATACCCTACCTATGGAGGTATCTGCCTAAACTGGTATTCATAAAAGTTCCTAGTACCCCACCTTACCAGGTACACCACCTTATGCGTTGCTCAAGCATAATTCCATTGATGCAATCAAGATTACATGGTTGTCATTCATGTTGTGCTGAAGATAGGTACCCCGCCGAGACACCAAAATAGGTACCCCGCCTATACTTATACCAAGCCAGCCTATATTACTCGCCCTGCAAACGGGTTTGCAACTTGTTGCAAATTTAGGATCTAGATACTACATTTTTGGCCCCGTATTCATACAACTTCCTAAACATAGGTGCACCTAACTTTAGGCACCCCATAGGAATCGAATGGACTGATTACTTTTGATGTGAGATGTAGGGGTCATGGTGATATCAATATCACGAATTTGATAGTTTCAGATAACTTGCCGTACTGTCAACTGAGCCAACCTCGTCCCCAGGGGTATAGTTCGCTTTCTGACAATATGGCGGTCGCGTCACAAACCCCTGGCATCAGCTTCGGTTAATAATCCAGGAATCTTGGACTAAGTATAGGTGGCAGCACGAGTCAAAATAATCAATTTGAAATACTTACTTGGGCTTTTAAAAATTCTTTTTACAAAAAAATCATCAAACCTGGATATAGATAACCTTCTGGTTTGATCCAAAATATTTAGAAAATTTCTTTGGGTATAATTCCAGGACTGCTTGGTTCCACAATACAAGCCCATTGAGTTACCATACTCAGTCAATTGTTGTTATTGCTCATGTGTGGAATGGTCAAACCTCCAATAAAGGGCATAGCTTGAGAAAATTTTCACAAAATGGAGATTTTCTCAACAATGAAAACGAATTTTGGAATTCTGACTTCATTAAAGCGAATCAAAAGCGAAAAAATTTTATTTAGAAATAGAATTTGAAAGGGGACGAATTGTCGGGAAAAATGTAAACAAACTTCTCCAGAATGTCAACAAAAGAAATTTTCGTGCATTCTGATTGGCTGAATTTTCTGTTTACAAACACCATCCAAATGTAAACAAAATCCGCTTTCGATTCGCTTTAACGTGTAGATACAAACCAAAGTTACTGGTATACAGAAGATAGTCTCTTCATTCTTTGTAATAAGGCGGCAATATGTACCGAAAGCTGTACCCTTTGTTTCAGCTAATGAGTGGATCGACCACAAACTAATTTGTCGTTTTAGTTGTTGCACTGTCCGACTGATAATTTAGGTGTAGATGCAAAGTAAAAAGACTTTAGTGTTTTAAAGATATAATATAATACAGGAATAAAGATGAGGATGTTATTGTTAATTGCGTTCTTGTGGATGTACAAATGGTTTTAAAGATATTTGACATTTCACAAAAGTGGGGTTGGAAAATTTGGTGAGTGGGTCTAGCCCTTAAGGAATTGATTGGGCGGAATGGACAAAGTAGGTAACGATTTTAATTATTTTTACATGCCCTCGTTATTTCTTAAACAATGTTCAGCTCCATTGTACATGTATTCTACCTTACTTGGCAAGCATTACATGTACATGAATAAGCCGTCTGACTTATGCGTTGGAAAGTGTGACAGGTTCCGAGCGTCCAGCATCTAGTTGTTGTTCATCATGACATAGATTTAACATGATGTACTAGTATCTGAACTTGTCTTTTAGCCCATGTTGGTGGCGTTGTTGTTGGTGTTGTTTTAGTACTTGTTGTGTGCGTGATGCAATGCTGTCGTCCTTTTCGTTGTTTAGATTATAGCCAGTGCGGTATCGCGGGTAAAACAGGGATTTCGATTAGCAACATCATTGGAGGGAATATTGCAAAGCCCGGGGCGTGGCCGTGGATGGCGGCACTTTTCTTTGCGAGGTCGGATAATCCCCCACTTTCGCAAGTGAGTGGAATTGAAGAATTTACCTTCAACTTGAAACATTTGGTATAATTTGGAGATATCGTGTGGACTTCTAGTGACCAATATCGATCACTCTTGGTCTGATTCTCTTGGTCGAGAATCGAACCTCTGACCTCGAGTTGGCAGGCAGCCTTAACGGTCAGTTTTCACAGAGTAGGCCTTGTTACAACTGGTTTTCTTATTCAACGGCTTTTCTTACTCGACGGGAAATCTTACTCATAGTAAGATCTGACGCATACCTTCGAACGGGTTTTCTTACTCTCAACGGGATATCTTACTGATTTGTTAACGCGTTTTCTTACGCCGATTTAACCGGTTTTCTTACTCATGACACTTAGGCTGCGTTTAGCTGACTCGGGGAATGCGATATAGGGTCGTGGAAACCCTGGCGGAAAGATACGTTGTATGTGAAAATGCATTGCATTTTCCGCTTCCGCGTTCCGCAATATGCATTCCGCGTGTCAGCTAAACGCAGCTTAACGCGTTTTCTTACCGTATTTAACGGGTTTTCTCACTCTTCCGAAATAATCAAAAGTAAGACTGGAAGAGCTTTTTATCTTATTTAACATCGTTTTCGTCGTTCTTTAAGAGTGAGATTTCTTCCCTTACGAACAACGAACGAGAACGAAATACCAAATACGACGTACAAAATCAGTCTCTGTCGCCGATTTCGTTAATATTGAATTGTCACAATTCTGTCCCAGTGATCACAAGCAAAAATCGCTGGAAAGGATTCCTAGCTCATGTAACAGGAACGATCCTGGGATCAACCTTTTTTGCGAATTTATGTGGGGCCACGTATTGCTAGAAGGGGTGATTGACTTGGTCAATGTTGGCTGGCATTTTTTCTCTTGTGCTCGTATTACCAGCACAAGAAAAAAAAACTAGTGTTTAAAACTCACTACAAGTGCAACAACAATCTCGTACCCAGAGTTCAATGCCCCATTTAACTCTGGAAATGGCTAGACCGGTACTACTTTTGCATAGTGCAAATGCATTGTTGAAGGCGGATGAATTTCTGACCGTTGCACAAACAAATGCGTAGGGATTTTAAAGAGTTTTTACTTTGTTCCTTAATAAAACATTGAATACCCAACGGAATGTTAAAATAGTAGTATTTTTCCAAATACTGGCACAAATTGTAATTCTCGGTATGATTAGGCTACTTTATCAAATAATTTGTAAAATCGATGAGCACAAGAATCTTGTGCTGGGTTCCAGCCGTTTTCAGAGGTCTTAGCCAAGGAACGATGGTGGCGACCTCTTCAGATTGGTGCAACAAAACAAAAATGACGTCAGGAATGAGATTGAAAAGATTATACACAAATTCAGTATTCTATCATTAAATTCGTCATAATTTGGTAATGAAAAACATTATGAACAATAATGTAATTTCACAATTTTACACGTAGTGTGTTACAACACGATGAAATGTGAAATCTAAAAACAATTGAAACAAACTAAAATTACTAAAGAAAGCGAGTTTCAATTAAAAAAATTGTGCCATTTGTACGCTTGTTCTTATGCATACAAAAAAAACACGCAGACATTCAGTGCATTAAGAAGAGCGTATTGGAAACAACGTATTATAATTATGTTTACAGTAGTGTAGATTTACGATTTTCGGTACCTAAGACAGCCACACGAGATTTGATCTCCAATTACTTTCCACAAATAAAAAAAAACAACCGTCAAATCAGACTATAGCATTTTGTAAACAATTCAATTGTACCCTGTCTTCATCACCTCGATGCAGTATGGTGCAACATTATCGTAATTATACCTAAATATTTATTTGTCAGTGCCTAATGTACACCACACACTCTTTGGTGGACATTAACTGTTTTCTTTTCTATGAAGATAAAAAGCTTTTTCAGTCTTACTTTTGATTATTTTGGAAGAGTAAGAAAACCCGTTAGATACAGTAAGAAAACGAGTTAAGGTCACGAATAAGAAACCGGTTAAATCGGCGTAAGAAAACGCGTTAACAAATGAGTAAGATATCCCGTTAAAACCCGTTGGAAGGTGTGCGTCAGATCTTACTATGAGTAAGATTTCCCGTCGAGTAAGAAAAGCTGTTAGAGTAAGAAAACCAGTTGTAACATTGATCAATATTAATCCTCTGTTTATAGTTCAGACCTACGGCGGCGGCCTGTGCTGGCACGGTGCTTAATAGGGAGTGGATACTTACAGCTGCCAACTGCTTCCAGGGAGACCACTTCAACAACCCAGGAAGGGTGATGGTTAAAATGGGTAAGTGCAACAAATCATAGCAAAATAATTTAAATTTTGAGGCTATCGTTTCTATAAAACCTTTTTTCAACGAAATGAACATATAAACCCACAGGAAATTGCAACATGGTGCAGCAACTTTTACTGTAATATCTTCGCTTTTTAAAGCCCCTCTGTATTGAATTTCACAGTAGTTTCAAAGTGTAAACTACCAAACCCCAATGCGGTTTTCTGCACAGGGTCAGAAATCTTGTTCACTATAACTGTGCATCAGTGTTTTTGCACAAGATTCACTTCTTCATTGCGTAATCTGTCATTGAAAAAGGTCTCAAAAAACGTTTTTGTTTCTGAATTTTTCACAAAAATTTCTTTGCTAGCATGAAGTTATGCCAAAATAAGTGTGATTTAGCAATACCGGGATTCGATTTAGCAAGTGATTGTGATTTAGCAAGTTACTGTCAAAATCGGTCGTTTAGTTTTTGTGAAATTGACGTTTTTGTGAAGCTATATCAACACCACTTGTCTTCCAGTAGCAACAACTTCTGATACGGCCCCTACATAATAATGCCAACCATACACCATTCATGGGTCACACTATAGGCATGGATAAATATTAGCTAAGGTGTCACCTTTTGAAAATACCCGTGTTTTTCCAGACCCGTGTCAAAACCGTGTGTACGAAAATCCCGGCGAGAGGTCACACCACTAGCTTGTAGTTAAGTAGCCCGGCGAGAGCTGCGCTGCATGCACTGACTCTTCGGTCATTTCTGTATTGGCACAAATTGTTGGAGGCGCGAAAACGACGTCACTTAATGGCTGCGCCATCTGTCGCCGTGCGAAGAACTAGCGAAAACACGGGGATTTCGAAAAGCAGGGCGAGATTGCCGTGTTCGAAAAACCCGTGTTTTTCAGACACGGGTTTCTTGAAGCCCGGTATAAAGTAAATGAATGTCCCCGACATACAGTGTGCCAGGTACAGTCATATACCTGGAGCTAACAAAGATTTAATGCACATCTCAAGTACAAAAACTTTTTTGGGTTTGGGGGTTAGTTTCTATCCCACTGACCACAAAAACCCAATTCTTAAGTTCCGCAAGTGGTGCGTTTAGAAGATAGAGCCGTTTGAACTTTGAGTACTGGCTTTGTCATTGGACCAAAATCAGAGCATTTGTACAGGGGCTTGGATACTGATGTACCGCTAACTTTTAAATGGGTGGCTTGAGACACCATAAATGTATTGCCAATAGATAGAAACATGGGTCCATAGAATCAGATTAGCATATTCTTATTTGTTTTTATTTGCTATAGGATGAGAAATTCAATAAACAGTAATTTATCAATTTAAAATGGCCGCCGGGCCAGAATTCTGATAAAGATGTAAAACCATCATTTCCAATAAGATAAAATACGTAAGAATATGTTTTCCTGTCTCAGTGGACCCATGTTTCTATCTATTGACAATACATTTATAGGGTCCCAAGCCACCCATTTAAAAGTTAGCTGTACATCAGATTCCAAGCCCCTGTACATTGATGCTCTGATTTTGCTCCAATGATAAAATCAGTACCCAAAATTCAAACGGCTCTATCTTCTAAACGCACCATTTGCGGAACTTAAGAATTGGGTTTTTGTGGTCAGTGGGATAGAAACTAACCCGCAACCCCAAAAAAGTTTGTGTACTTGAGATGTGCATTAAATCTTTGTTAGCTCCTAGACTATCAGTGTCGGCTTTACGCCATCACTCAATGTACCTGGTACATTCATTTACAGGCGACCAAGCTGACATTGCCTGTACGGTACAAGTTCTGTTTCAACCGTCCGATCATCATAGACTGTACCAGCGAGGCTTTGGAGTGTGTGGCTCAGTTATAATAGACCAATTTGATGTCACCAGTGACAAATGTCATGTTATGTCATGTCATGTCATGCCATTGAGGGTAAGGGCTGAGGGCTACTCAGGGGTCGGGGTTTGGAGTTAGCGTGTGGTCGTGGTGTCTCTCTGTATGTCTGCCTGTGTGTAGGTGTGTCTGTCTGTCCGGTCTGTCGCACCCTGTAACTTTGTTTCTGTAACCTGACCTGCGAGATGGAATGAAAATTTCAGGTCTCCGATACCTGGTTCATGGTGAAACTGACGTATCAAAGATTGAGATTTGTCTGTCACACTTTTGTTTCTTGAATAACCAGGCTCCGAGGCCAGGTAGAGCATCAATAACAAGTTCCTTCCCTATATTTATGGCCCTTGACAAGATACTGGCGTTAACAATTTTATTCACCAGGCTCAGCATCATAATGATATTGATATATCAAATTTGGTATTTTGACATATCGGGAGGTCTCGCACACTAAGCGACTTGAAACTTGTATCGCAACATCATAGCTCACCAAGGATGTTATTGCAACTGAAATTTTCAGTTTGTACCTGCTCGGTCGCATGATATGTGTTGATATCATGGCGAGATTTCATATGCAAATTTGATAACATGAGATAAATCAGAACCTGGTGATGGTAGAAGCCTAAAACCTTCACCTATACCTAGGTTATCAAGAATGACCTTTCAGATTACGCAATGACCTTTAAGGTCAGCGGCCAAGGTCAAGGTCAGACAGTTCAAAAATGCAAGTCTGCTCAGAACTTCACGAGAAAACTAATTGGAAGTCTGAATTAACCATGTCCAAAAGGTTTAATGAAGGATCCCTGTTCCAGTTACGCAATATTTCTCAAGATCAGAGGTCAAGGTCACAGTTAAAGCGAATCAAAAGCGAAAAAATTTGATTTAGAAATAGAATTTGAAAGGGGACGAATTTTCGGGGAAAATGTAAACAAACTTCTCCAGAATGTCAACAAAAGAAATTTTCGTGCATTCTGATTGGCTGAATTTTCTGTTTACAAACACAATCCAAATGTAAACAAAATCCGCTTTTGATTCGCTTTAACCAGCTCTCGAGTAGTAAACTTCTCATGTCCTTGTCTTGTTCGGATTAGGGGTTAACATCAGATTAAGCGTTTTAGATGAGGAGTTAGGAATAGGGTTAGTGAGGGGTTAGGGTTAGGCTATACTCATAGTGATTGGGTTAGGGTTAGCGTTAATCTGGGGTTAGCTACGAAAATTTAGTTTTTTGTGGTTGAGGGATTAGGGGTTGAACAATTTACTGCATCAGTTCATGTAGGCCTGTGTGGTTTATGATTATGAATATGATCACATCATTGGTCCTTATCCTTGTTAGTATGATTCAATGAGATTGATTTCCAGAAGTAGATCATCAGGGACTAATTAAATTTTTTTTACATACAGTGTATTTAGTTTCCTGTCCCCTGGATTATAAAAAAAATATTCACAATGGGCAAAAGCAGAAGACGTTTTCCACATACATTGTAATAACTAGATGCAAAGAAAGCAGAATTTTATTTCTAACCACCATAGAGCATAGGACACATTCATCTTCGTTACACCGGCAATTCATAGGTGTGACTGCAAAAAACCCGGGGATTTTTAGCTCACTGGGGTGAGCTATTACGATGGTGCAGCGTCCGTCGTCCGTCGTCGTCCGTCGTCGTCGTCGTCCGTCGTGGTCCGTTAGCAGGGCACGTTTCGTAACCGCTGGAGCTATTGATCTGAAACTTGGTACATATATACCCCTAGGTCAGACGACCCACGACACCAAGTTTCGGTCCGATTCGACTCTCAGTTTGGCCACCAGGTGGCAGAAACCAAAAACACAAAAAGTGCANTGGCCGCCAGGTGGCGTGACCCGAAAATCATCAATTTGCTGTAACTCAGGAACGACTTTCCACAAAGCGCTCCAATGTGTTATGTGGCCCCCTGCAAATGACCTTTACATGTATGTGCATCTGAAGTTCCAGCCCAATCGGACATCCAATATGGCCGCCAGGTGGCATAACCCCAAAATCATCAAAGTCCTACCTGGGAATGACTTGACCCAGATTGCTCATAACTGATATGTACCTCCCTTTGTCATTAGACTATTATGTCCAACCCAGTGAGCACATGGTCCATGGACCATTTCATATGTAGTGTAACCACGGCTATTGTGATCTGTACTGGTTGTTCATGACATTGTATTGTAAAAAGTAACATGCATTGAGAAAGAACTTAGTAGCCGTTTTCATCTTTGTTTGAAGGGAGCGCGGTGGCACAATGGTTAGAGCGTTGGACTCGTGATCGGTTGCGGGTTCAACCCCTGGCTGTGTCACTCTGTATACTCTCAACTGGCCTGAAAAGTCCATGTGTGCGCTTGATTGTAGCTGCCCTTGGTTTCTACAGAAAGGTTTCTGGATTAGGCTGGGTAATAATGTGAAGTGCCTTCACACTTAAATGTAAAAGGCACTATAAGCCCACACATTATTATTATTATTATTGAAGTTAACCAGTGCATGAATTGGTCACTGAAGCCTCCCACACACTTGAAAAATTATTATGTAACACTTTTTGCCAAATGAATATGAGTGGAATTGAGTGCTCTATAGATCTATGCATTTTATATGCACTGAGGGCCTACAGACGGCTCATGAAGTATGGTTTGGAGTATTATGTAGGGGCCGTCTCATAAGTTGTTGGTAGAAGAAGAAGAAAAATGGTGTTGATATAGCTTTACAAAAACGTCAATTTCTCAAAAACCAAACGACCGATATTGATAGTGCCTTTCTAAATCACCCTTATTTTGCATAACTTCACTCTAGCAAAGGAATTTTGATGAAAAATCCAAAAAAAAAGGTTTTTGGACCCTTTTTCAATGACAGATTATGCAATGAAGTTCAAGTGAATCTTGTGAAAAAACTTTGATGCCCAGTTGTAGTGAATAAGATTTCTGATATTGTGCAGAAAACCGCATTTAAATTGGTTCGGTTGTTTATGAGATATCTGAGAAAGTCGGCGTTGATATTAATATGACCAAGACTGTACCTCGAAGAATCAAGACCTAGTTTTCAGCACGCACAGAAAAAGCTGAACCAGATCGAATGTATTCAGATAGAGCATAATAGGCCTACATTTTACACTATGTCGGCGAACTTAAGCTCATTCTGAATTGAATACAGTGTGGGGGCAAGGCTTTAACTGGATAGAAACTGAGAAGATATTTTTTACTTTAAAGGCTGCCGTACACGATACATTTTTTAGCACACCTGTGCTGAGCTCTAACGATGGTGCAGCGTCTGTCGTCCGTTGTCGCCCCTGTTGATAAATCTACCCTTGTGCACCAATTTTTCCCTACGGGTAGACCTTGTGGTTCAATTTTTGCATGTGAACATATGTGCACAGGCAAGTGGTTTTATTTCACGATATTACGACCCTGTGAATCATAATTTGTGATCATAAAAAATATGTGCACAGGCAATTTTTGTCCAACTAAGTGCTCGGAGTCCATTCACAAGATGGACGTCCGGTATTTTGTGCACCTTTTTTCATGTGCACATGTGCTGGCTTTAAAATCCATCTCTGTGAATCTCACCTGGTGCAAATATTGTCCCTTGCCAGATCAGGAACATGACTGCTGCTTATTTAGTGCATTTGAAGGTCGATTAAACAGATTTATTTCTTGGGCACCAATTTCTTCTGCACCAGTTTTTTTCTTCTGCAGCAATTTTCTCATGTGCAGAAAACCATCTTATAAGAAATAGCATGTGCACAAGAAAAAGGTCCATAATCCCAATTTTTCACTGTCGTCCATCGTCTGATTCCTGGTTTTGCGACCAATGAACTACAGTACATTCATCCAGTTTGGGAACTCATGGTCAACCAGTGGAGCCGGTTGTTCAAAGCAACATGGTGCAATATATATCTGAGTCAGATAAGCTTCATTTGAACATTATATGTTGTGGCTGTGTTATAGAAATGACACATTACGTCATATTTTGCCCAATATCAACAAATTTGTCCTTTTTACAACAAATACGAGTTTATTGATGTTCTAATCATGCCTCTCCAACTCAGAGGTGCCATATTTCTATCTATTGGTAATACATTTATAGGGCCTTAACTCACTGAGGTCGAAGACCGAGATAACTCGGTTTCAGTTTGGTGCTCGACACTACCGCATTCTTTTGCTTATAACTCCGTTATTACTGGTCCGATTGAGCTGAAATTACTTGCAAATGAACGAGAATTACATTTGCTACAAGCTGAGTGCGTGTGTTGTAAATATATACGATTAGAGGTTAAGAGAGGGAGCTTCGCCCCCTCTCTTTACCGCGACTTTAGCGACATGTTTTCTCCAAAATGGCGAAAAATACTTTCGAATTGGCTGTGTGACCCGGACTGACGCTGTTGGGAAGGGCTTTTTGTCGAACTACAATCCCACATGCACAGTTTACGCGTCACACCACTGAGAAATATTTGAGGAAGTTAATAGTAGGTCAGTGTGCTTAAAACTGGGCCGGTCGAATGGCGGTGCTCGCCTCTTCAGAACGCGACTAAGCAGGAATACGACGACGCCGGGGCTCCGTTGAGGACCTGAATAACGAGCGTGGTCCTGTCGATGTTCTGTTTAAAAAAAACTGGGTCAAAATCGTGTACGGTTAAGGAGCTACAGCACAAGTACTAGCACCATGTCGGACCCCCGCGAAAAGACAGTGTTTCCGATAATGACGCGACCTCAACGAGTTAAACGGACGAGTAATAGAAGTCCATAAACATTGTAATAGGACTTAATGTAGGATCTCAAATAAATACCAATTACGGGCACTTCGGGGGTCGGATTTAAAGGGACTTTTTATGTGATGTTTGGAGGGGTATACTAAACCATATAGAACAAAAAAGAAATTCTGTTGCAATTTGTTCTAGGTCAAATCATATTTTTCCTGGACTAAAGTGCTATTACTCGGGAATGGCTTGATGCAGAGTGCTCAAATTTGATAAATGATTTGCCTCCCTCTAGATGACCTTTACATGCACGTTAAATATCGGCCTGATTTGACTTCAAACATGGCCGCCAGGTGGCGTAACCCTAAAATCATCAAAGTGCTGTTGCTCAGGAATGCCTTAACCCAAAGCGCTATAATGTGCTATGTGGCCCCCTGCATGACATTTATGTGCATGTATCCGATTGGACATTCAATATGGTCACCAGGTGGTGTAACCGGAAAATCATCAAAGTGTTGTAACTCAGGATCGACTTGACCCAAAGCGCTCCAATGTGCTATGTGGGCACTGCAGATGACCTTTATGTGCATGTATATTTCCGGCCCGATCGGCGATCCAGTATGGCCGCCACGTGGCATAACCCAAAAATCCCAAGTCCTACTTGGGAATGCTTGACCCAATTGCTCGTGATATGTACATATACCTCCCTCCGTCATTAGACTATTATGAAAGGTTTCCGGCATATGATAGGTAAATTATCTGGCTATAAAAGCATAATAGTGATAACCTTGAATCTGTTATCAGAAATTGACGAAATTTGGCTATATCCAAAGTGACCCAAGGTCAACTTTTGTTTGAAAAACCCCAAATTTTTCACAGCAGACTTGTCCGCCAACCTAAAAAATGGTCCCTAGTTCAAGTTTCATCAGGATGCGAAATCCCAAAACCGAGATAAATGCCTTTTTATCAAATATCGTTAGCTGAACTGGGCAATCAGTCTTGAGAAAGCCCCTAGGCATGTGACCTCTACTACTCAAGTTGTTGATCAATACTCATGACCTGGGCCTGTGTATTCCCCAGTTATTCTTGAAAGCTGTTATGAATCTTACGTAAGACCAAGAATATATAAGCACCATGTATTCTTGGTAAGACTGCATAGCTTTTGGACTATACACTTGGCCAAGGTCCTGGAGACATGTCACAGGTCACTATTCACCGTTCACTGACTATTGTATTGATTGAGGGCAGTGACGTTGGGCTTATAGAAAAATGATATTTTTAGCACAAATTCAGTTTAAATTAGCAAAAATACCAATTATCTTGTAAAAACAATTCAAAAAATTGTCATCTGTCAGTAAGAGCGAGCTATCCGCTATGGCACGCCAAAGTGGCATTTATTCAGAACATAATAATATCTATTCAGAACGTAGCAAAATCTATTCAGAAGTTGCTAAAACTATATGCAGAATTCCCCAAACCCATTCAGGATTACGATATATCCATGCAGAATAGACCAAATACATGTATGTTCAGAACAATTACAACACCATGCAGAATACCATAACTCTATGCAGAACACAGCAAAATCTATTCGGAACTTGCCAAAACTACATGCATAATTCCCCAAATCCATTCAGGACTACGATATATCTATGCAGAATTACACCAAATGTGTTCAGGACAATTATATCACCATGCAGAATACCAAAACTCCATGCAGAACACAGCAAAATCTATTCAGAACTTGCTAAAACTATGCAGAATCCCCAAATCCATTCAGGACATAGCCAAATCTATTCAGAACTTGCTAAAACTATGTGCAGGATTCCCAAATCCATTCAGGACATTGCCAAATCTATTCAGAACTTGCTAAAACTATATGCAGAATTCCCAAATCCATTCAGGGACATAGCCAAATCTATTCAGAACTTGCCGAAACTATATGCAGGATTCCGCAAAATCATGCAGAATAGGCCTACACCAAACATGTTCAGGACGCAAGTTACCCCAGCTGTATGCAGAACCGCGCGTCCCCTGGCGGAGGATGATGAAACCAAACCATCGATTATGGGCGGTTATGTCCGCAAAAAAGTTGATGTTGGCAAAACAGAGATGTGCAGCTCTGATTTGGAGTCGTTCCCAAACGAGACGTTGGGTGGCGCTCGTGTATCGCAGGGCGGGTTGGACACAATTCATATTTAATGTTATTGTCCACATTAATTCTGATTTTATGTCCCCATTAAATCACGAATTAATGTCCACATATAATCAACCAATCGCAGCTGAGATTTTAATGTGGATATAAAATCGCACTCCTGATTTAATGTCCATATAAATTCGTATTTTATGTCCCCATTAAATCACGAATTAATGTCCACATAAAATCGACCAATCACGGAGAAGGAATTTTGGACGGATGTGAAGTGTTCCCGATAACTTCCTTCCATAAATCAGGCACTTCCGTCCAAAATTCCTTCTCCGTGATTGGTCGATTTTATGTGGACATTAATTCGTGATTTAATGGGGACATAAAATACGAATTTATATGGACATTAAATCAGGAGTGCGATTTTATATCCACATTAAAAACTCAGTTGCGATTGGTTGATTATATGTGGATATTAATGGGGACATAAAATCAGAATTAATGTGGACATTAAATATGAATTGTGTCCACCCCGGCCTGCGATACTCGTGGCAGTTAAAGGTGAACTAGGCGTTATATACCTCCTGTCCAGACAAATTTTAATGAGGTCGAATTTGATTGGATGTTGGTACATGGTGATGTCCCATCATGCCTAGCACGAATGAAGATAAAGTGCGCGCTTGCCACTAGAGGGCGTTGAGGACCCTGGGTATAGGGTGCAGGAAGGAAGGATCACTTACAAGAAGAAATATAGACGGTGGCGCCCCCGCAGGAAGGAAAGGACCACTAGGAAGTCCAAGCACTTACTTTTCACAATAGATTCCAATTATCGGACGGAATATATATTTTCGGACGGACGCATATTCTGAGCTTGTGTACACCACTGATCATGTTACACGAACTTTTTTTGACTAGGTCAAAGATAAAAAAATAGAACCTTAATTCTTTAATATCTCTACACGGTAAGTCGTATGATTCTGGGACCCACTTTTTTTGAATCCTTGACCCATGTATACCGGGTACCTTTAGTTCAGGTTTTGGTTAAGATCGGGGAGGGTGAAAAGTTTTGGATTTTAAAAAAATTTATATAACGCCTAGTTCACCTTTAACTGCCACGAGCGCCACCCAACGTCTCGTTTGTGAACGACTCCAAATCAGAGCTGCACATCTCTGTTTTGCCAACATCTACTTTTTTGCGGACAAAACCGCCCATAATCGATGGTTTGGTTTCATTATCCTCCGCCAGGGGACGCGCGGTTCTGCATACAGTTGGGGTAACTTGCGTCCTGAACATATTTGGTGTAGGCCTATTCTGCATGGTTTTGGGGAATCCTGCATATAGTTTTGGCAAGTTCTGAATAGATTTGGCTATGTCCTGAGTGAATGGATTTGGGAATTCTGCATAGTTTTAGCAAGTTCTGAATAGATTTGGCAATGTCCTGAATGGATTTGGGAATCCTGCACATAGTTTTAGCAAGTTCTGAACAGATTTGGCTATGTCCTGAATGGATTTGGGGATTCTGCATAGTTTTAGCAAGTTCTGAATAGATTTTGCTGTGTTCTGCATGGAGTTTTGGTATTCTGCATGGTGATATAATTGTCCTGAACATATTTGGTGTAATTCTGCATAGATATATCGTAGTCCTGAATGGATTTGGGGAATTCTGCATATAGTTTTAGCAAGTTCTGAATAGATATTATTATGTTCTGAATAAATGCCACTTTGGCGTGCCATAATCCGCGGATGTGAACATTTCTGAAAAGAAATTGAATGCAAAATGTTGATTTTAGGTCACTTTGAAAATTGCCAAATTTGGGCAATCAATGGGTCATAAAGACCAGCAAGCACTGGAAAAAAATCCGGCTCGTGTTGAGTACTTTGGACTACACATCAGTCATTTTGTCCGTGAGATGAGTAGAAAGGTACTAATCGGGTACTCACCGGGCCAAGGAGCTGCATTTGGAGTTCCTTGCTACTCGCTATGAGTATCTTTCTACTCACTATGAGTACCTTTCTAGTCAATATGAGTACCTTTCTACTCATCTCACGGACAAAACGAGTACCCCGAAAGTACTCAACATGATTAGGATTTTTTTTCAGTGAGTGCTTTTACTTCAGATTTGTACAGCATTGCCTAGTGCATTTGTACAGCAAAATTCAAGAAAAATCATTTGCTAATCTTTATTCATATGACCCGATTTCTATGACAGAAGATTCAAGGTCATCACTATGCGTTGATAGCCAGATAATTTGCCTATCATATGCAGAAAACCGCATTCAATTATCATCAACCAGTCCTGAGAAAAACATTTTCACTGTCAATTTCCTAATTTCCAAGGCTGTACGTCGGTTCCCATTCTCCTCTACAAAGCTCTGCTCTTGAGCCAAATGATAAAGTCAGTTCCAAAAATCAAAACTTTAATAAAACAATTTTCCCCAAAAGGGATTCATGGGGATTTTCAGTACGTGGTTTGTTGCAGTCATATGCATAAAATGACAAAAATTTGTTAAAAGAAATATTTGGTCCAGCTTTTGGGGGAAGATTGGTGTCTCCTACCAGTCTACCAAGTGGCTTTTCCTGTTTTACTAGACTGGTACCCGGTCTTCTGGGCAGCTTGCATTCGAAGACCGGTGAAAGCAAATGATCTAAGCCGGTGTAGTAGAAACCATTGCCCCCCTAAACTCATTGCCCGGCCGGGCAATAAAAAACGGCCTACGGCCATTTTTTATTGCCCACCGGGCAATCTGTATCTAGGGCAGTAGTTTTCACTACAACTATCATAGATCAGAATGCCCGCTGATACACAATGCCCTGTGTCGGATTTCATGCCTTCACTGATCGTATTCAAGCGGATCGCCTCGTCTATTTTGACGACAAAAGAAAGAAAAATTCGGTCCGCTGCCAGCCGTCCCCAGTGGGTGTGTGGGTTTAGGCCTGTGTACTAATGACTTTCTTTCCTTTCAGATTTCGACTCCCTTGGCCGTAGGTTCGAATCCCGCTAGTAACCATTCTTGATTTGAAATTGTTATAAGTTATAAACATATCATCATTTACCTACTAATTTCATGTCTTCTAAAAGCAACCAATACACATTTGATTATTATTATCTTCAACCACCCGCTTTTTGGGATTCTTTTGAAATCAATGAAATTTTTGTTGTGCGCTTCAATTTTTTGCTGTGTGTTTCAATATTCTTTCCTCTGAAAGATTTCAACGATATACATGTTGTTCTTATTGCGAATATTCTTTTTTAATTCCAAGTTTGGTTCAAAGAGGCACCCTGCCCAGCAATTACATTGTGATATTCTAAACCAACACACTCAGGGACCTGACGTGGAAGTTGTAAATCCTAACCCTAACCCCAAGCCTAACCCTAACCACTGAGTCTCAACCCCAATGCGGAAGTTGTAAATCCTAACCCTAACCCCAAGCCTAACCCTAACCACTCCTGAGTCTCAACCCTAATGTGGAAGTTGTAATCCTAACCCCAACCCCAAGCCTAACCCTACCACTCCTGACTGTCCACCCTACCCCTACCCTACCCTTTGGGGATCAAAACTCTCCTGTAGTGTATAATAGGTGGGTAGTGCATAATAGGTGGGTTAATCCCCTGCGTAGATTCGAACACAGTTAAGGGCGGCGCACACGAGCGACAATTTTGACCGATTTGTCGGCCGACTTGGCTTCCGACCGCCAAAGCGACAAGATTTGGCGCTTCTGATTGGCTGATGTGTAGTCGCACCACCAGTCTCGTCGGCGGTCGCCCAGATTTAGTCGCTCGTGTGCGCCGCCCTTAAAACAGATGCTGAGAGCGAGACAAATCCCAAGCCCGCTATATCCTTGGCTTAACCAGTGCCATCTACCTTCCACTGCGTCACAGGGCTTTTATATAGTAAAGAGAAGGATTCGTCCAACGAATTTGAAGAGAGCCTGAATCAAGAGGGCCAGAATGCATTCTTGTACTTATGATTCAGCTACAAAATACATTGTGTAGTCCTATTTATAGACGATTTGTAGACGATTGCAGATGGATTCTGCACAACAGTAATAGCTCACCATTTTCAGTTTTAAACTGGTGTATTTCAAAGAACATTTGGTGGAAAGATCTTCTAAAAATCCATTCATTCGTTTTTTTTAAGAAATATCAAACTAACCACTCAAAATGTGCCCAGTGTTCAGGCCTTTTCAAAATCATGCTGGACCCCCAGTCTGAGTGAACAGAGTCAAGTTGCTCCTTATCACAATACATGTATTCCAAAAAAAAGGTCAGGCGACGAAAATAAAGATGAAGTTATGAAATGAGAATGTTTCATATTACCGTAAAGCATCAATACAGTTGAGGTGCAGAATAGGCAAATTGTACAATGCGTGAATGGTATGTAGGCCTACATGCATATAAAGATACTATTATATGAAAAATCCCGACGGAGATTCGATCCTGGTACCTAGGGAGCCTGAAAGAGAAGAAACGAACGCATTAAACCACTACGCCAATGAGGCGAGCTGGACGACCCACCTTTTTTCACGGTGAAAACAGTGCACAATGCGCACGCCTACAATAGCCAGGAAACTCACTGTCACCATAATATTATAATGTTATTCGACACGCTTCGTCATCTCTCGCTAGGGCAAAAAATTTCAGTTTTCCAAGATGAAGCCTAAAATTCGTTGCCCAGGGAGGGCAAATATAATCAGGACTTAGTTTATTTTCATTGCCCTATCGGGCAACTAATATCGGAAATTTTTAGTACAGGATGCCCGGCCGGGCATCCTATGTGTAGGGCAGTCTGATCTATTACACCGGATTCCCGGCTAGTGACGTCATTCTACAAAATTGGGTCAGGTGACATTTTGACCAGATGGAGGCTCCCACAACTCAGGCATGATCTCGTAAATCTAGTCTCGCGCAGCTAGACCCTCGGTAGTCTCGCGCAGCAGACAAAGGAAGCGGAGCGAGATCAGAGGCTGGCGGTGCGAGACTATCGTTAATCATGAGTGAATTTCAGAAAAACATACATTATGCTTGAGATCAAAGTTGGCTTTAGCTCAGGTGAATGAAAGAAGGCAAACAGCTTACTGTTGCCTAAAACCCATGCTAGCTAAATGCCTGAAACGGGAAGTGAACGGTATTACAATGAGGAACCCGCACACTAACGTCACGACGTGGCGCTGCGAGCGTTTGTACCGAAGTCTCTGTTTTTCTAACGTTATTTCCATTTATTTCTAGCGTGAAAATGAACCATTTGTGTTGGTCGCCCAACAATAAAACTTACATTACCTTGTAGCAGAGATGAAATTTTCTTTTAATCTCATTGCTTTTTTTCTTAAAATGAAGAGATACAATGGCGATAAAAGCAACGTCTTTTGTGTCATTTTCCCTGTAGAAAAATGTACAGGCAATTTTTTATGACGCAACGTCAGCACCTAACATGACGTCAGTGACACCTAAAATAACGTCAATGACGTCGTTTCGGTACAAGCGCTCGCAGCGCCGACTTGTCGGTGAGCGGGTTCCCCATTGCTATTTTGCCTACAGGGCTTCCCCGAGCTAAATATAGACCAGCGGGCGCCATGATGGTTTTATGCATTTGCTTGCGTCTGTCCTGGTATTTTTAATCAGGACAGTGTTCGGTCTACTGTTTTACAGGTGCAAATAATCTTACACAAACAATGGCTGGTGATCCGATCGCGGTCAGTGATAGAAGAGTGCGTTCCATACATACCCATCCGAGCTGGGTCCTTCATGCTGGGAAAAAGTTCATGCATCGCGGAGATAGCTTTGCCGGAAATATTGCCTTACTTCGTCTTCAAGCACCGATACAATTCTCGAAAACTATCAGGCCCATATGTCTTGCTGCCAAAACCCAAGGTAAGTAGCCCATTTCGAATTGAATGCATTGATCATGCCCAAAAAATAAAGGCCGGAACCCACTAATAGCGATTTCCTGTGCTTGCCTAAAATTTCCACAGGCATTACTGGATAAAGCATAATCATATAAAGCATAATCATAAAAAAGCATAACATATCGCAAACCTAGTGCCCAAAGTTATACCTCGAGTGAGGAATTGGGCAAGTGGCTGTGTTGTGTGTTTGGGGTCGCTGGGCTGTTTCTTTCCCTGGCTTCAGCGGACACGTTGATGTCCCTGAAGCCACGTAAACAATTATTAGTGGAGGTCATTAATCTATATAATAAAAGAGAATAGCTCATATTTTGTCACGGGTAAACTCGAAAACTGCCGCACGAAGGCCGTGACACTTGGTACCAACGGGACCCTAGCGACACGGACTAGGTTTATAGCGTCTTTGTTCTTGAAAAAATTGTGCGAAAGTGGCACTTTTAAGCGTTTTTCTGTTCGTTGGCATGGTTTCGCTTTCGTGTCTTATGACGTCGTTCCACGGTGACGTCAGCAAACAAAAGTGACTGAACGATTTCACTTTGAACATGTTAGTGTTGAACGACGGGAACATAAGTAGGCAAGTTCGATCGGAGTCCTCGCCCCCCCCCCCTCCACGATATATCGACAAACCGGCTACCATGTCGATTTTCAGTAGTGTGACAGACAAATTCAAGTAGGTTTGAATGTAAGATTCTTCTGGAATTGTAGCAAAATGTTCAGCAAATTTCAACTTTAGAAAATTCCTCGTTTGTTACCCGAAATGCACGCACCGGGAGACATGGGAGATGATCAGATGAACGGCCGAGTTCGATCGGCCAACATATGACAAACGGACTAGTTCAATTCATGGATTGAGCGTGACAACGTTTACAGGGTCACATGTGTAACGTTTTCCAGTGTGGCCATTTCTCTGTGTGCACCCACGTTCGAAACACACTCGGAAACAGACTTCACTCTTTCTCTGTGTGTCGCTCATTGTCAAGTCGCCGCTTATTCATTACGTTTACACTGCACAGGTTGATGAAATGGAGAGCCTGACTTCTTCTATTCAGAGTTACCGGAGCGTGAACCACAGAATTCCAGGAATTGGCTGTTCAATTTTGATTCCCCTCTCCCCCTCCTTTTTCCTATTACAAAGGATACACAATCGTCATTTTCAACTTATTTCAAAAATTAAAAGACTTTTTGGCTCAGCTGACCAAAGGTCAGCGGAGCTAGTCAAATAGGTACCGGTATTCAGTGGCGTCACTCTGTCAGTCCAGCAGTCCTGCAGGCCATCTGTCCAACTATGCCTGACGTTTTGTAACCGTAATAGCTAGAGACTCCAAATTACATCTGAAGATAGCCCTGGGTGAACTCTCCGCGGAAACAAAATACATGTATAAGCGCAATATGACCTACATGTATATTAGGCGCACCAGGGGGCGTTTTGCCTAAAATGAAATATCGCAATATCTCAGCCCCTATGATAAATATGTAGAAAAAAGTGATCGGACAGATAGGTTGATAATTATTTTCTACATCAGTTCAAATGGAATTTAATGCCAGATCTGTTCACCAGGGGGCGCTATTCAACAAAATAAAAAACAGTGGTATTTGAATTTTCGCGCCTTTTGCGCCAACGTATCATTTGCCAGTGTCTGACGTCATCATCATTGGAATTCACAGCTGAGGCCAGGAATCTGCATTCAGCAGTTCAATCGCCTACTTCGAAGGAGTTCAGCACATTTAAACAATGAGACGCTAGGTAAGCTCTTTTTTTCATTCTAAGAACCTAATGACGCAATGATTACCAAATAAATGACCCTGCCATTGGGAGTTTCGACAGTTGATCGCTTGCTCTGCCCTCGGTTCTCACAGTGAATAAGTAATAAGGCGGAAGTTTCGTCACTGGGTTGATTCTGATGACGTCACACAAGCCTGTGGTCCTCTTAGACTGGTACCCTGTCTTTATAGATTGCTGAAAATATAAAGACAGGAATGGGGCGCCATTTTGCACCACATTGATGACGTAGTATATTCTATTTTTAGCACTCCTCGGGGTATTTCCCAGAACTATGTCTAGCTTTCAATAAACCCTGCTTTGTTCCGCCGAAATTTTCTTGGAGTTTACCTCATGATCTAGGCCTACTCGCACTCCAGCAGGAGGACTACCCGCCAGAGTGGGCATGGTGGGGGAGGCATGTGATGGATGCAAGCAAGGCCTACCACAACGGCACACTTGTGCACTGCCACTGCTGCTGCTGTGCACTGCAGAGTTTATCTGCCCTCCCTCACAAAAACGAGACGAAAAAACAAAGCACTCCCAGTACCGTATGCCTACATACAATATACCGTGAAAAAACTCACGCCTCTTCCCTCGTAAACTTACCAGTTTCCAACCCCAGTGAGTCGAACATAATTAATCCAGCTGCTGTCACGTCAGTAGTCAGTTCATGCAGATCAACCGTCAAAATGCACGTGTTCCAGGCTATATTTAGAACTTCGATAACATATTCATGATATTTCCACTCTCCACGCATAAAAAGCATCTCCATGCACAAGAACCTGCGCAGAAATATGTGCAGATGTGGAAAATCGAATTAGGCGGAATTCCGACTAATTCAATGGTGGTCCGTGCTTGTCGTTATAGTGCAGTAGAGCGTAGCGCCACGTAGCGGAACGACAAGGAACTAGTCTATGGTCCTCTATCTTATCTTGAGAACGAAGAAGGACCAATTGGCATGTCCACGAACTTCCAATCGAATCTCGAAAACCACTGTACTTTGGTGTGCTCCTGAAATCTCCTCCAAATTACGACAAAATATCCACAAATCACACTCTTCCCCATATGATGGAACATCAATGCGTGCAAACCAGATTTTGACGTGGCAATTCATTCTTGACACTAGAGGGCGTTCCAAATAACACCCTCTAGTATCAATCAGCTATCGCCATGTTGAAAAGAAGTGCAGCGCAATAATATGTGTAAGGATTCCTTACCATTGTGAAGCGGTCGACCGTTCACTCAATAAGCAAGCGTCGCCATGCGCAGTAGATCTAGTGCACGGTTATACGCCCACAGGAAGGCATAAATAATATTATACAGGCTTGCTTAGGTCAAAATGAGGCTTAGATGCAAGACACAATAAAAATATTTGTAAAGCATAATCATTTTGTGGCAAGATATCTCGAGGTTTTTCGACAGTTATTCTGAGACCAAAGTAGTCCATGGCCGCGTGCGTTTTGTTTACCCACGTGACCAAACATCCCTCAGATGTTATACACTTATTCCACTTATAAAGTCAAGGGAAATATATATTTATTACTATTGACTTCGAAATTGTGACACATCGATTGCAGGGAGGAGTTTAGGCGTGAATGTAGTTGTTTAAGCGCAAGGTTCTGATTTTCGCGGAGTATCACGGTTCAGGGCTGGAGCCAATCTCGTACCCAGAGATTAGTTACGCTCGGCCGAGGTTGATGGTCGCTACACTAATCTCTGGAGACGGCTAAGCCCTAGCGGTGGCTTCTGGAACCAAAATGCAGGCAAGTGCGTTACACACGGCGCATCTCGCTTCACTCCAAGTTTATACAGTGCGCCGAGTAGTGCTGCGGATTTTCCTCAATAAATACAACAGATCCGTCGAAAAAACCTTTCAAAGGACATTTTTGTGTGTAACATTGTATACTCAAGTCATCTCAAGTCATTTCAGTGCATTTGTGGTTAAAATTCGGTCTAAAATTGCACGATACCAAAAATCACAGCTAAGGCGTGAAATGGCTAGCCGTCTCCAGAGATTAGTGTAGCGACCATCAACCTCGGCCGAGCGTAACTAATCTCTGGGTACGAGATTGGGCTGGAGCTGGCCATTACTTTTTTTAGTCAAAGTAAAGAAAATCCACTGTTGAACAATAGGCCCTATTGTTCAGGGTTCAATAGGTTCCTTACTTTGGCTAAAAAAAGTAATGGCCAGCTCAAGCCCTGATCGGTTGTGATATGAGAGGCCTGATCACATATCCATCCGCGGCCGTAAAAATCAAAATGGCGGATGCCGTTCGATGACAGTGTTGATATTGCGTAGAAATTCGGCACTGTGTACAGTTTGGTGGCAATTTCTCCGTTGACGTGGACAAACTTTTTATTTATTGATCCCCTAATTCCAGGACTGCCGTGAATTCTTTGCCGAAGACACGTCTGGCGAAAGTGCGACGCCTTAAGTCCTCGGCATATACTTTACAGGCCTAGGCCTACCAAAATATGAGTTGCAGAAATAGAATGAAATGCAGGTCAAAGTCTGACAAGAAGAATAGGTATGGTGATTTTATAGCTCCCTATTCACCATGTGAAAACTTGTCAATAATTAAAGGTACCGATACATCTATATCTCTCGATTCACCAAGAATATCAACATGATAAACTGCTTCCCACCCAGTCCCAAGGGGTCTTTCGCTCTTTATCAATTTTCACCCAGAGTGAGGGAACTGGGCAAGGGGCTGTGTTGTGTGTTTTCTGTGATGGGGGGGGGGGGGGCTGGGCTGTTTCCCTGGCTTCAGTGGACACGTTGATGTCCGTGAAGCCAGGGAAACATTTACTAGTCTAGGTCATTATTGCTTTTATATTGGTAAAACGAGGTATTGCTATTGTTACGGCAGTTTTTGATACATTTGCCATCAGGATTAGGGTTAGAGTTAGGCCCAGTTTGGAAATACTAATTGCCGTACCCCTAAGAACAGTCATAGGCTTAATTCTAGGCTGTCCTGTGCCACCTTAATGAAAGATTTATTTCGCATATGGTAGCAATTGCAACATCTCGAAAAATAACTTGCTGACGAGAGAAAAAAGAATAAAATACAAATCAAGGGGTCTAGACCCCTTGATCTAACCCCTTAGACCCCTTGATCTAACCCCCTTAGATCTAACAAGGATTGTACGGCAACATGCTATATTAACACCGTCCCAACAGTCTTTTCTGTACCCCAGTAACTTTTCTGTAACTTGTTACTGGAAAGTGCCTGAGGAAGACCCCGGTTGGGGTTGAAAAAATTTGCGAAATTTTGGAGACGACTTGTCTCACTAGACCTTCCCAACCAAGGGCGGTCTAATAAAGTATCTGACATGTATCTCGATTCACCAAGGATTTTAGGCTTGTCATGTAGAATATTGAAGTTAATAACCTCTTCCCACTCTATTCACTATATTTCAGGTCGATCTGGATGCCGAAGCACCCTAGATCGCTGATGCTGCTGTTGCTAAGGAGGGGTGCAAGGAAGTGTCTTGAATTGAAGAACTCACTCTCAGCCGACAGAACAGGAATCCCAATTGGAGATGAACTGTCGAAATCATAGAACAGAAAAATCTTCGCTACAGCAGACAAACGCATTATTCTCTTTCAATTGTATGCAAGCCGTATGCATTCCAAAATAAAGTGTGTGGGGGACATTCTGTCAACTGTTTATGCTAATGAAGCCAAGTTTTGCAATCGATGCCAGTTTGTATGTCAGTTTTCTGGTTGTGTCATAATCACGGTCACACTAGGCGTACTTCCCTGACAGAACTTTCGAACAATGATTGATCTGTATTGGCCTAGAACATGTATAATGATGAATATAGGCAAATGCAAACTATACATACACATGTACTTACACGTGTATCTAAGGGATACAATCTCGGAATATCCTTATAGACTTCGGCCCGTAAAGGTAATAGCTAATAACTATTAAAACAGGCCTGTTTCCACTATAGTAGATTCTGATGCGGTTTGCTGTGCTGGAACGATTTTCACAGGCACTGGGACAATTAACAGGCCATATATTGTTAAAACATCGAAGGATTGTCCAAAACCCTGTGAAAACTGCTCCGGCGCCACAAACCGCAGCCGAATTCGTTGTCGTGGAAACAGACCTTTATTTTCTCACTACCACGATACTAGTGTGAAAGAGGCCAAAGTTCCAGTAAATTTTGCAATAGATCATATTCTTCGTTTTTTTTCAGAAGTTCAAGATGAAGTGGGTGTTGTCGCCGGGTGGGGTAAGGCGGGTAATGAGACGTTAACAGCAGCAGACTTAAGAGGTCGTGTTGGTATATCTAACGAACTGAGGCAGGTTCGGCTTCCGGTTGTCACACTGGAGGAGAATCCCGTAAAATGTCCAAACAGAGTACGGGAGAAGATCATATGCGCAGGTTTGTAAGTGTATTATTCTGGAAGTGACAATGTTGGCAAAATATAAGTGAGTCTTAAGCATGGTTCCTGCAGTTATTTGGTGAGCAAAATTAAGGCATTTTTAATGCTTTTTAAGGCCAATCCAGAAGAAATGTAAGGCCAAGTTGTCAGGAGTTTTAATGTGGGTTGTGCAACTTGCGGTAAATATTCATGCAGGAGAATGTTGTAAAGAGGCTTGTTGTACTTGACTCGATGACGCGAAGACTCGATGGCGCGATGACTCGATGACCGCCAAAATTATCAAAATGAAATTCAGCTGGTTATTTCTTAGAAGTGGAATGGATCAACAACGGAAGTGGACCGACGCAGTGTCGCCAGCTACCAAGAGGTGAATTGATTCAGCATAAATCATGAAATGAAGGATAACCTCGAAAAAGGCCTACAGCTCCTAAGTCCTTGAGAATTTACTATATGGGTCCCTTTTGGAAAGTTGTAGAAAAAAGTGCGGGTGTCAGAAGGGTGCAGGAGAGAAGCAATGTCCATCTAGGGCTTTTTCGGACAATAGCACCGGTTTCCTCNAAACTTAATACACTTTTGCATCTCACTGTATATAATACAATGCGCACAACCGGTGCCACTTGGTTCAGAATATGGCGTCCGTCCGAAAATAGATATTCCGTCCGACAATTGGAATCTATTGCGAAAAGTAACTGCGTGCACATCGTAGCGGTCCCTTCCTTCCTCCGGGGGCGCCACCATCTATATTTCTTCTTGTAAGTGATCCTCCTTCCTGCACCCTGCACCCTGCACCTACATCTACACCTACGCCCTCTGGTGGCAAGCGCGCACTTCATTCACGCCAGGCATGATGGGACACTGCCATGCACCAACATTAAAATTTGTCTGGACGGGGATAGATGAGGCCTTTAATTCACCTTTAACTGCCACGAACGCCACCCAACGTCTCCTCCGTGAACGACTCCTCAGCTAAACGTCTCTGTTTCGTTAAAGGAATCTTTTCTAAAAGCACGTCTCTGATTTTTGAATCTACGTCTCTGTTTTGACAACGTCTACTTTTTTGCGGATATTACCGCCCATATCTACGTTATCTACTTCCGTTCTGACTTATACTTCCGTTGTGAGTTAATTTGGAAATTCGTTCTCGTCTTAAAGCGAATCGATAGCGGATTTTGTTTACATTTTGCTGGTGTTTGTAAACACAAAATTCAGCCAATCAAAATGCACGAACATTTCTTTGTTGACATTCTGGAGAAGTTTGTTTACATTTTTTCCTGAAAATTCGTCCCCTTTCAAATTCTATTTCTAAATCAAATTTTTTCGCTTTCGATTCGCTTTAATTTCGTAACTCGTTCCGCAGTTTCTGTAATTTGTTCTGGCACTTAGGAGCCACCGTAGAGTTCTGAAAGGCGGAACTCGAATTAAAATAAGGCATTCACCAACTGTGCAGGAAATTTTAACTGGCCTTCTTCGCGCCTTCGAGTCATCGCGCCATCGAGTCATCGAGTCAAGTACAACAAGCCTTGTAAAGAACACATAAAGGAAGCGCTGAGGGCGGGATCCCGACTTTGACGACCGGGCGGTTTTCAACTGATATGAATAAAAATATCGTTAGGAAGGGGAAACAGTTTAATGAAAATTCTAAACTGAAGCTACAACAAATCGAGTGAAAAATTCTATATTTAAGGCTTTTAAAGACATTATTTTGAAAAACAAAAGTTCATGACTTTTAATGCTTCTCCCATGGTGTGTCGTCCGTCGTCGTTAACAGGGGTGGCACATTTCTAAACCGCTTGGGTTACAAACTTGAAATTTGGTGTACAGGTACCCTGGACTGAAACTTAGCGCTGCTGCTTGTATTCTCTGGCCTGTAGGCGGCGCTTTGTGAAAACCTTCTTTCGGCCATATCTCCTGAACGCTGTTAGCTAGAACCACGAAACTTAGTGGGTTCCTCTGATGAGATTACATCACATAAATCCCGGGTTTTTGATTTGACCTACTTTTCAAGGTCACAGCATGTACAAGGTCAAAGTTCAAAATTCACTGTTTGGTGGCACATTTCATGGCTATTTGACATAGAGTGCACCAAATTTCAACCCGATCGGACTTCAAATATGGCTGCCAGGAAGCCATCTTGGAAAATGGACTTTGACCCACATTTTATAAGCAGGAGTAGGTGGGATGTTTTAACGTTGTCAAAATATATACCATATTTCAGTGAGATTCGACGTCAAAGGGAATGAAGTGTAGGTGCGTTCCATGTCCTAGTGACCTATTTCAAAGACCAGTAGAGCCAAGGTAGTCGTGTTAGGTATCAAACTAAAGCTAATGAAGTGTAGGTTCGAATGGACCTACTTTCATGACTTAGTGACCTACTTAAAGACTAGTTGAGCCAAGGTAGTCACGTCTGGTATCAAACTAAAGCTAATGAAATGTAGGTTTGAACTGACCTACTTCCATGACCTAGTGACCTACTTGAAGAGTAGTTGAGCCAAGGTAGTCTTGTTTGGTATCAAACTGAACCTAATGAAGTGTAGGTTTGAACTGACCTTCCATAACCTAGAGTCCATAACTTCCATAAGCCGAAGGTATTGGTGGTTGGGTGCAGGTGTGGTGTTTTTTTTTGGGGGGGGGGGGGTATTTTAGTCTCTGTATGGCCGCCTCCCAGCTTTAGAGCATAGCTCTAAAGCTTGGAGGGGCGTATGGCTCTAGGGTTTTGAGTTTTAGAGGGTGGATTTTGCAGCACCATAGAAGAATGTGTGGCATTTTAGAAGTCGATCGCTATCGTCTTCCACTTTGTATAGCATCTTATCGTTGATATACTGGATGAAGTTTCCCATTAGGAGCCACACAGTTACATAACGAGATTATTTTACCACAAAAATGGCCATTTGTAGCATTTTGGTTAAACAGTGTTGCGTTCGAGTAGAAAAAAGAACATAATTTCACAAGACACCGTAGACAGCTGCTAGAAAAGTTCATTGGCTATTCCACCAATCAGAAACAAAAGGTCAAAGGTTACGGATTAAAAATTCTCCTCAAAATCAGCCCTAAAAACCCTCCTCGAAACCATTATTGCAAAGCTCCTATGCATGATCTCAATGGTTGGGATCATACCTTAAAGTGGTCCTGAACCGCCGGGGCGAGTGAGACAGCCTCGCCAGTATGAATGAGCGCCTGTCAATCATCACGTCACGTGATTACTATGGAATTTACTACGCGATCACTGATTGGGCAAGTTCTGATAATTGACAGCTGTGTGACAGCTGATTGTCAAAACAACATGGATGCCACCAGTTCACCGAGTCGAGATTTCTCCTCGATTCCGGGGAGTTTTAGAGGATATATTCACGCCATAGAGCGTTCAATCCGACACGAGTGACACCATTGATGACGATGTCGGCCGGTACATGCATGTATGACAGGCAAGCTGGTCTTTTCTTGGAAGAAGCCCCAGAATTCGCTGACGTTACACCGGCACGGCGGCGAGTGCCGCAGTCCGGCAATATGTTAATGATGCCATACACACAAACAACCTCCTCATCGTCTTAAAACGGAGTTCTTTCTTTATTATGAGCCACTTCGATAATGTCTCTGGACAATCCCAGCCGCTGGTCGGCATTTGCTACCTTTTTAGGCCGCCCTGTCCCTTCTTTCACTTCTCGCTTCGGCATCCTGTCTGCTGCAGTTTGCAAACTCAGTGAAGGTAGCGTACTGCGCATGCTCAGAAGCCAGGAGCGGAAATCGGAAGTTCTATTTTCGTGGGCGGTGAAAATGATCGGGTGCCAACTTTTGCTTGGCGGTTTAGGACCACTTTAAGGCATCCATGCACTGAATTACAAAAGTCGAAATTAGTCGAAGCTATGGTCAGTTCGACAGCACTTGATCTGGCAACATGTTGAAATACTCCACAAAAGTGTCAGAAAAATTTATCATTTATGGAATGTTTCCACAAAAAGTATTTTGGAACGAACAATTGTGGTGATTAATTTCGACTTTTATCATTCAGTGTATGGAGGCCTTTAGGCATGACTCGCACTATTACCAGCAGCAGCAGCAATAAAGCCACAATTCCTTGCACAGCTGACCGAGCTCCCCACTGTCTAGTAGAGTAAAAATGGGAGTTTCAACCCAACTGAATTTTGACTGAAAAACTTTAACTGAGTTTTGACTGAAAACCAAACCTCACAAATCCCAAATTCCAACTGAAAAACAACTGAAAAACTTTAACTGAGTTTTGACTGAAAACCCAACTTCACAATCCTTCAAATTCCAACTGAAAAACAACTGAAAAACCCCCCAGTCAAAACTCAGTCAAAACTCACCTACACAACTTTTTAAATTTCCAACTTTTCCATGTTGACAACTTTTCTCCATCTGCCAGGTATTCCACTCTTACAACGTCCTCACCTCCCCATCCAACTATGCTAAATAGTCCACTTCTGCCAGGTTTTCCATTTTGACGATGTATATCTAATAGGTCTCTCTTCTCAGTGTATACAATGTCTCAATTCCCCACCAATGACGAATTGAACGCTCGTGTGACAAAATCAACAACATTCGAACAATGGAAAAATGTCCCAACGGACATCTGGTACAAAGTCCTCGAACATCAAACGATTCCAACCAAAAATGGTGAAGCGATGATCCTCACACTGGTCGACAAGGATGACAATATGTTCACAACCTTCACAAGCTCAGTCATCAAAAAGGAATTCGAAAAGTGTCCTAACTATGGGTACATCAAATCACGAGGAAAACTGGAAGGAAAGAAATACTACGGTTTTGACCTAGCGATGGGAATCTAATGGAAAATGATTTTCTCATAAAATGGATAACAAGACACTAACAATTGTACTCGTACTTTGTATATCAGCAGCAGGAAATATAGTTCAACTAGGTTTGCAGTTCATGCCCAGTGAACCAAGAGAAATAAATATAACTCAAGTCCCCTGGAATGTAACATGTCTGTTGGACTCGAATCGTTACCTGATCAAAAACAAAATATATGGTCATGTGTGTTACAATCGTTGGCTAGATTTGTCAATTGTCGATCTACGTTACTATAAACATGGATATGTCAATTTATCAGAGGATATCATTTTATAGGGTGTCAACCCTATAAAGTAAATATCTTACTACTTTTGTTTGACTCGCCATACGGCCCAAACAAGCTTATCGCTCGATGAAAGTCAGATCATTTCGGATTCTCGATATTTACATCTTTGAATATGACATTTGATTTTTCATATTCTTTCGTAATCAAATCAAATTCACTGGCAGAAATGTCTTCATTCGTAATCGCTTTTGACAGCAGATTGTTGATTGAATTCAAACACGTGTGATGGTTCATCAATATATGTTGATGTTTTTTATATTTTTTCTTCAACTTCGGCACAAGAATTTTTCCAGCTACCCACCTACTGCCAAGAAAGCAGCTAGGGGAAGCGAAACGACGTTTGTAACAACTCCACCCGCGCCAACGGCTGCGATGGTCGTGCTTGTGATGAAACAACCAGTTTCTAGCCAGTGAATGATATTTGAAGCTTTTTAATATTTTTTATACAAGTTTTGTCTTTTATTTATTTTCAATTCTAAATCATGTTTCATTTTCTCAATCATCTCCAGCCTAAATTCATTCCCAGAAGGAACGCCGTCTGGTTCATCCATTTATTCTAACAACAATTTGACACTGAAGGGAGTGTCAAAAACAACATCCTCATCATGCTCATCTTTGATGTCAATCTCAATTTGTGAATATGGATACTGGTTTATTTTTACCTGTTCCTGGGAAGAATATTCAGTGACATCTCCATATTTCATGCCTTTCGGAACAAATGTTGAAATCAAGTAGGACTCTCGTCCATTAACAAAATTCTTACTTGTATCAACGATATTACAGTACACACGATACTCTTGATAGCGAGCTAATTTTGGAGGTGCATTTCCTATGACTGACTCGCGGACGTATCCCGGAGGCATATCTAGTCCTAAAAATTCACAAAGTTCTTTTTGAAAATGAGGGACAAAACGATCGCTGTGGAGGCTAATCTCAATACGTCCTTGGTTGTTCAGATACACAAATTCGATGGCGCTATCGAAATCAATATCTTTTAGTTTGATTTGAATGATGTCATTGAACTGTTCCAATGTATAAAGGCCCTCAGGGATGAGAATATGTGAGCGACTTACAATTTGATTTGTGTCATCAACAATGACATAGTTCAACTTGTCAGTGTTTATAGATCGTTTGACATTGTAATACGTAAAAGGAAAATAGGCTTTCTCAATTTTAACTGTCTCATATTTACTGATATCTTTTTTCAGCCTCATGCTGCGAGTATTATGAAACAGGATGTTCATTTTATTTTATGTGAAATTTTGTTAGCCTTATGTTTGATTGTTTCTGTGTTTCTCATTAACACCTGAATCACCACTAAAATGGTGACTGCTATGGCGATAATCAAATGTTCTGCTACAATTCCCACAACACTAGCAGCGGCCTTTAGAACCGTAGACAAAATACCCCCAAGTATTCCAGGCAGGGCTACCAGCGCTTTTTTACCTAACGCAAGTAACCAACGTTTAAACTTATTTAGTCCATCAACAATTTTATTTCCAGACTGACTAGGTTCTACTGGCGTATCAGGGATAGCAGGTTTACTAGGGTCTACTGGCTTATCAGGGATAGCAGGTTTACTAGGGTCTACTGGCTTATCAGGGATAGCAGATCCTCCAGATCCACCAGTCAAACCAGCCTTAACCCCACCCCATATCGCATCAATGACAATAATGACTGCAGTCACAATCGTTCCAATTTTGACACCTTTTAACTTGAACAATGCTTTTAATCTTTCACCTAGCGATTTATCTGAATCATTCACTGTAGCTACAAGCTCTTTCATATAGCCCTTTATCGCCTCTCTTGTTCCTTGCTCATTCAACGTAGCCGCAATTTCATCAGCTTCTGCTGCATCAATGGCTTGATAACGGGCCTGCTCTTGTCTAAGAAGTGGCATCATTTCCTCATCACTTCTGCTGGCTCTGAGTTCTTGGAACTTTCTTTTAGTCCAATCGCGCGCTTTTCTATAATATTCTCTGATACTATCAAATGTCCTTTTGAACCAGTTTTCTGAGCTATCTAATCTAGGATTACCAGTTTGCCCTGGTTGAAAGTCAGATTGACTGACTCTCGTACCAATTGACACTATATCATCATTTGTACCCTGAACAACATTTGAGCTAAATGACGTTTCCGATGTCCCCGCTTGAGCTAGTCGACCCTGCATACCTTCTGACGGTGGTATATCAGCAGGAGGTATAGCAGGAGTCTCTGGTGGTGGAGGTCCACCAGAACCAGGGGTTGGACGCCTAAAGAGGGCTGCATATTTTAGCTTAGCAAATCTGTCAGTCATTACGCGTTTGCCCTCAACTCTGGTTACTTTAAAAATTTGAATTTCTCCTTTTTTGGGTCCAGTAATGAACCACTTATTGTCTATTTTTTCTATATCCCCTCTGATAAGCTCTCTATCACCACGTAGCTCCTCAATATTTTTTAATCGAATTATATCATCAATGACTTCATTCTTTTCTTCCTTCTCACGCGCTTTACGCTGCTCACGCTCAGTTTGTTCTTCTGCATCATAATATTGTGTGTGATCAAGCTGCTCTTGCGCCTGCGCTTGCTCTTGTGGAGGATATAAATCATTATGTGGATCATTGTCACGTGTTGGATCATCAGGGCGGTCTTCACCTGGGATCCGATCATAATCTGCCATTTATTTAAAACAATTTTGATGCGGCAGCCGAACCAATGACACTGGCAGCTATGTAAGCCTGTTCATAATGTTTCTGAGGTTGGCTAGGTTGGTAAAAATGAGTCAACTCTGGCTGAGGATTAATTCTATCATAGGCTCTAAGTGCATCTTTCATATCCAAGATATCTGATTGTGCTTGGTGGGTTTTCTGCCGTTGTTCTGCAAGAAAATCTAAATGTTTGATTCGATTCTGACTCCACTCTGCAGATTGTTTTTGCAACTTTTCAATCGCTAAATCATGTCGTTTACGTTCTTCGCCAGCATTCTGCGCATCTACTGCATGAAAAATGGCATTTCCCCCAATAAACGCGGTAGCATTTGCGACTGCCCCAGCTATCATCATAACAATCACGCTTGCCATTTATTTAGTGATATCTTTTGGGAGACCCTGAGTCTCAAGCCACCCCTTGGTAATGATAGCAGCAGACACTGCTCCAGTCAGTTTTAGAGCCTCCATCAAATCAGGCTTGCTGGGATCTCCTATGTTACTTTTCAACAATTTCTTTGCTGCCATACCGTAACCTACCGTGAGTCCAGACAGGACAGCTGCATGGTAAACGGTATTCACAATATTTTTTGTGTCAATCGTCGTAGCCATTTATTATATACAGAAAAAAATTAAATTTCTCTTTTTGGACGTGCGGGTGCTGGCGGTGGAGCAGATTTTTGCTCAGGTTTTGAGGCCCACATAACATAGGCTGCGACCCCCACACCAATGACTGCAAGAGGAGCAAAATATATCGCATTTGACTCAGCAGGTGTATGATCTGGTTCGACAGCTGTGTCATGTGTCTTTCTTCCTTTATTCATTTGACCTAGCTTTTTACCCCAAGCTACTCGTTTAGGGTCTTTTGGCTTAGCTGACTTTACAGTGACCTCTGTGATCTCAGGTTTGATTTCATCGTTATCACTCATTTATTATTATAGAAATATCCAATAATGATTATCATAATAATTACATAATGATTATCATAATGATTACATAATGATTACATTTTAATTGTGACAATTACAATTCTGATTTTTAAGCGCCAGTTCAGCCTCAATATTAATGATACGCTTATGAAGATAAGTCATACATTTCATGTGTTCCTCATACGATTTGTAAAAACAATATACGCCTGCTGTGAGAGCTAGAAGTATACTAAATTCAAACATGTCATCCATATTTATTCTAGCGTTATTTCAATGCTGATTTTTAAGGTCCTCTAAATCAGCTATTTGCTCATCAATATCATTTATATATTCCAGGTGTGCCACATACGATTTGTATGATTTGTAAAAACAATATACGCCTGCCGTGAGAGCTAGAAGTATACTAAATTCAAACATGTCATCCATATTTATTTAAACAATAAAAATAATTAAAATGATATCAGTATACTTTGATCAACTCGATGAAATTTATGACAAAGTCTGTGAAACATTACCTCCAATGGACCAAGCTTACTACATCTATGAAATATCAAAAACAGCTGACTTGAAAGAACAAATAAAAATAGCTGGCAAGTATGTGTCACTCTATTGCAATCATTGGATGTGTCAAGATTGTTTCAGCCTAGATTATACACGTCTTGACATAGAAGTGGTTTGTTACGACTGTGGTACAATTGACAACTACTACTATGATCCCACTCCAGAGCTATGGAGTAATGCAATCCAACAAAGTCCTATCGCTGTCGTGAGTGAATACAATCAATGGAACGGTCTGAAGCTAAGACCAAATGCACATCGTGCTAAATTTATTGAATTAGCTACAGATCCTCGGTTTATCAATGATTACGATCAGCTGAGGAAAAAATTTGATGAGAAAAAACATTCGAAGTGGTTATAGACACGGAAAATCCGTGGCTGCAAGACCGGAATCGCTCTTCCGTACACGGATATCACAAGGATTAGTTCTAGAATCTGCCACCAGGGGCTAATGTATCAGAAGTATTTTCGCGGGCCACGAAATTCAATGATTGTTTACAACTTGTTTGTTTTGTCTTTCTTTGTCTGATGCGGCATCCTCAAGGCCTACTAAACCCTTTTGATACCGAGGGCAGGCCTATATGTATAGGATTAAAAAATAAGACCCAGCCTACGCTAACCATGCTAACCGCCACTGACTGCCAGCTGCCTCGGTAGCTCAGTCGGTTAGGGCGTTTGCCTAGTAATCCAAAGGTCCCTGGTTCGAATCTCCGCTTGGACGAGACTTTTTTCACCCTTTTTCTTCTCTCTCGTGTTTTCCTTTTTACTGAAAATAGGCGTACTCAAAGGGAAAAAAGTTCGCCTCCAGGGCATGTCCTTGTCCATAGGCCTAAAAAACCTGCATAAAAAAGGGCGGCCAGGAACGCCAGGGGAAGGTTTTGGGGTGGATTGGAGGTTTTGGGATGGATTTCTTTTATTTTGAAGTTTAGACCTACCGATCTTACCGGTACATGTCTTACAAAACAAAAATTCACCACGTAGGCCAAGGCGGCCTATAACGGAGAGATAAGAAATGACCCTCAAATAGTGCTACAAACGTGAATCCCCACATTTCAACGTACAAAGTAGGGCCTACTACGCCCATTTTAATGTAGGCCTAGGCCTACTTGCGTGTCGACCGTCGCGGCAACTTGCTTGGCCTGAAACGTCGAAAACTCTTCTGGGGGAGGAACGCCGTGCGTCAGTCATCGTCGGTGTTCACTTTTCCGCCGGCGGGGCGGATCCGTGTCTCCAAGGACGATTCTCACCGTGGTGACACGGATCCGTGTCTCCAAGAGCGATAATCAACCTGGAGGCACGGATCCGTGTCTATAACCCGGCCGTTCGGGAAACGGATCATCCGTGTCTCCAAGCGCCATAATCGTATTGGAGAAACGGATCCGTGTCTATAACCCCGGCCAAAAACATTTGCTTAAAAGGAAAAATTTCTTTCTTAGCAAATTTATCTTGCAACGATTACGTGAACATTACAATCTGACTGCTCCTCCTGACAAACTAAAACCAGCCGTAGCTCAAATCTATGCTGATTTTGCAACGCTTGACTGGCCTTGAGCTACAATAGTTTGTTAAAATGTTTTACATTTTAACGAAATATTTTTTATTCGGCAAGGTCAACGTCTTCGATTTTATTTTCTATTTTTTCTTTTTCACTGTCAAGCGTCGATTCTGCAGTATTTGCTACAACGGTACCTAAAGCCAACGCTGTGGGATTCATATACTGCCCCAGCTGCTTCTTTACCTCCATATTGATGATGATGTTGGAGTTCAATTTTTCATGTAGTTTTTTCTGGTCTAACGTGGGAAATAAATATTTTATGGCCTGCGTATAGCCAAACAATAAATTTGACACAAGATCGTCAGACATCTGCGTATTGTAGCGCGTTTGATATTCGTTGTGCATTTTTTCAATGTTTTTAGCGCTTGCTTTTTTAATGGTTGCATCACTTACTTTCATACCAAGTTTACTAAGCGCACCAGACTGATAATGTGTCAGCAGCTCAGTTCTCATTTGATCAACGGCGTTCATTTGATCAATAGCTTCCATTTTATTTATTACAAAATCTGGAAATCAAAAGGTAATTTTCTGCGCAGTAAAAGCTTCTTGCCTGCATCGAGCTGCTCAATCACTGCAGATTTGTCACTGCTGATGCACCTATTTTCTTTAAATATTTGATCCAGCGCAGTTTGGTCATTCATCGCGTGGACAACCATATGTTTACAATTTTCTCTAAAGTCCTTGCAGACTGCATTATATTTCTGGGTCAACAGCCAGACAGAGATGTTGAAATGCCTACCTGAGAATGCGAGTTCCGTCAATTTGGTACATTTATTTTTTGACTCCCACAAATTAGCACAGTCATCAACAATGAACAGTGTCTGTAATTCGTCTGACTGGAATTCGTTGACTGCATCTTCTAGGCAAACATTCAAGTCGTCTTTGACGTTCTGCGGAGGGTAAATATAAATATTCTGATCTAAATTGACCCATGATCGCCGTTGGTACGTTTTATTCATCTGAATTGTTGGACAGAAAATCACAATGCTGTTGAATTGTCTGAAGAAATCATGCTCTAGTAAATTGAGTATAAAATACGTTTTCCCACAATCAGTCATGCCACATACTAACATATTGAATGGCAAATCACAATAATCCATTCTTTATTTGATCAATGAATGATGTTTGTCAATCGCTTGTCTTGAACTTTCACAGTTTCATCTGCCACAATGTAAACCAGCATGTCATATTCAGTATCTGTACTTCTAGTCAATTCTAGCTGCAGACCATGTTTAATGTTTGACATTGTAGTTCCTGTGCCGTGCAACTCATTATCTTCAGTCGATCTCAAGTCAATCCATAACGCAAATTTTTGATTGCAATAATATTTTTCAATCGTCATCATCGTGTCATCAGTCAATTTTTGGTGTTCAGACATGAAATGTTTTTTAATTTCATCCCACTGATTACAGGCTTTCATACCTGATTTGTATATTCGATGACTTATGCCTTCTGAGGTGATGGTTACATTTGTGATGTCAGGATTTTGGTAGCTAGTCTTTTCTGAAGCATATTCAGTAAAGTTCTTCTGAAAGAACAGCAGTATACCTTTAGTCGATTTGCGATTTACGTCGATATTGACATTAACACGCTTGTTTGTGCCAATGGATTCAGTTTTCAGCAGATGAATGTTATCAATCAGCCAGCTGTAACCTGACATATAGTCGGCCTCAATTTCACTAGCAAGCTCATCCGATTGAACCGTCTCATATTCCAACTGAATTTCACTCACAGAATAAGTTTTACTGGCAGCTGTGCCTGCGACCACATATTTTGCTTCATTGAACCGAATATTGTATTCAAGTGCTTGTGCAATCGCTGAGGGATAGTAGGGAATAAAGTCGTTGAACAACTCAGATTCAATGGGAATACTGTATCGTTCCCCAAACGCAGTTACCAGCGCATCTTTTTTACTAGCCCCCTGTCGCTGCTCATCATCAATGCCTTGCTGCACACGGTTCTTCCTTTGATTGTCAGTCAACCAAAAATCCTTGAACGTATTGTAAATATAGGCCTTATCAAAGTCAGTCAGAATCTCGCCACCAAGTTTTGTGGTGATGCGTTCCACAATATTTCTGCCAACATTAGGTACAAATGTAGCATCATCAGCATCAGCTGCCGTACTTGCTTTGGTCGATGTTGTCAGCTTAAAAGTCAACTTGAGTGAATCAGGAACAATCAATCGACCTCGCTCCAATTGAGGCATTTTCACATTCAATGTTTCACCAGGTTTGATGGAGCTTGGGTTGTGATTGATGACTATATAATTTCTATGGGCTTTGAGTCCAAAACCAATTCTTTTTTCTCTTGTCGTGTCAAGATACTTTCCGTACGTAGCCATTTATTATATGAGAAAAAAATTTAAGAAAGTTTTAATTCCATGAGCCGTCGCCAATATTCATCATAATCAATCACTCTTCTCTTATATTTGTCATTCAACTCTGTTCTACGCCGATGATATTCAGCATTGTCAGATCGAGTGGGAATCTGATTTAATTCAACTGGCACAGTAGACCACCCTCTTCTCATACTCAACTCAGCATATAAAAAACTGCCTACAAGTTTTAGATATTCATGTATGTCATCTATATGTTGGTTTGTATCAGTCTTATCCGAATGAAGGTCTGCTTGTAACCTTTTTATATCATCTATACTTTGGCTTGCATCAACCATATCTGCTTGGAAAGTTTTTATCTTTTCAAATTCTTCGTTGATATTTTTCATATTCTGATCATGCAGTGTGATGATATCATCTGTATTGGACGAAGTGAATCCTGTAACGATATTAATGTGATCCATTTATTTATCTCGTAACCTTTTCTCTATTATATTTTCAGGATCAAGCCCTTCTCTGTGTTTCAGCACTTTTCCAAGTTTAGCTTCTTTTTCCGTCATGTCTACTTCTGACTCCTCTGCTATTGGTGAAAGTTCCTTCACTTGCTGCAACGCGTCTAATCTGACACGCTCGTCATTGTTCAACATCGCATGAACGCCAGCAATACTTTTCACAGTATAAGTTCTATTTGTCCAAATTTGCTTATAGCCTTTAGTAAATATAGGTCTAGCTAATTTCTTTCTGACCAGATCTCCAACAGAGAAATTGTGTTCAACTGGCATTGATTTTTTCAAATTTAAATTGAGTAACTCAGCTGAATGGTCAGCAGCTTCATTTGGAGTGTAATCTAAAATGCCCTTATGCGGACGGTCATTGTAGGCAGAAATGTAATCTTGTAAGTGGCCAGCCCACTTGACTGAATTTTTCTCTGTGAAATCTTTGAAAATCATGTCTTTGATGGTTCTACTAAGTCTGTCAATTAACCCCAGCGCGTTGTGATCACCAACAGCTACTGTGTCATGTCTGATATGCAATTCTTTGAATAACTCTTGTACTGGTTTATTCAGAAATTCGCTTCCAGAGTCAGAGATGATAAGTTTGATTGGTCCAGAGTCATTGTAAACTTGTTCAAAGCCTTTTTTGACTTCAAATTTAGTTTTATTTTTCAACGCAGCTGCATAGGCTTTTCTCGTAAATGTGTCAATGCAAAGCAAAATCCATTTGTACCCAGAGTTCTTCCTTGAATAATTTGACATGTCAAGCAAGTCCATGAACCAAAGAGCATTTTCGTGGTATGCAATGATGTGACCTTGAATATGCTTCCTAGGCTTTTTGTGAAGTTGATAGCTTTTCTGTGACCTGATAAATGAGTCAACGTCATCAAATGTTAACGCAGGATGGTGCTTTTTCATGATTTTATAAAACTTCATTGCAGATGGATATTTATATTTCTCATACTCAGCTTCCATTTATTTACAAAGTTCTAACAGAACACCAACAGCTACGAGACCGAGAGTAAATGCTGCATGATCTTGAGTAGGTGGAACAGACGGTTGAGGAACTGTAGGTTTGGCAGGAGCAGTTGCAACAGGTGATGGAGGAGGAGGAGCAGTTGAAATAGTTTTTTCATTTTTTATTTTCAAAGGCTCACCACTTGACGATTTATTTTTTTCTTTGACACTTCGACGCTTTCGTACATTTATCTGATCATTAACTCCAAATTTCATGCTAGAATTTGCAGTCAAAAGTGTGTTGTTGTAACCCTCAGTCACTCCAATATGCAATCGCATATCACTGGGCACTAACTGTAAACCTATCCCCACGGCGAAATCTAACCTTGAGCCCACTTTTGCCACAGCATTACTGTAGGATTGCTGTGACCGTATCAGTAAACTTAGGCCAGTATCCTGAACTGATTCCTGAAATGTTTTAACTGAGTCCACTAGCGTTTGCCCTTGGATAGCATCTTCAACCAAGTTTGCAAATTGTTTTTGTGTATCGATGGATTGATCAATATCTTGACGCATCATCGCTTGAGCACCTAAAATACAGTACACATAGGTACGGATGGACTCATTGATTCTGGACATACCACCCCGTGTAAAGCCTTCACTGTCCAGCAGTATAAAATTGGTCCAGTCATCAGAATGCGTAAATGTCAAGGTGTCCATGTATAATTTTTGATTCTGGACATACCACCCCGTGTAAAGCCTTCACTGTCCAGCAGTATAAAATTGGTCCAGTCATCAGAATGCGTAAATGTCAAGGTGTCCATGTATAATTTTCGCGGGTCAATATTTGTATAGCCATGTCTGTCAGCGTTAAACAGAAACGCAGTAGGATCTCTGAGATAGTGTTGGCCTGTCATAGTGATGCCAAGCGGACTGGCTGTAATTTTTCCAAGGTTAAAATAGTTAAAGTTAGGTTTCACATTGAACTCAAGCTTCAATCGTTCATATGCCTGTTTGTCATATGGGTTCTTGGCTGTGTCATGGTCAGGATTCCCAGGCAAAGGTGTTTTTAACTGATGCAATATTTTTCTGATGGTGAAATACACATGGAATCTAAAAATTGAGCGTGCTAATGGCTCTTGCTGGTTAATATGGTTGTTCCAGGAGACCCCACATCCGTAGGTAGCACAGTACAGGGCAAACTTAAATTGATTTCCCCACGTGGCTATGGTTGCACTTTTTATATAGTCCTGGACTTGCTTGTAGGTGGAAAACGTTCTCGGTGACCGCTTGTCTGGGAATATGTCAATCACATTGTAAGGAAACGATATTGATGGTGTCACTGAAATGTTCTGGCGAATGAAAGCATCTTGGTCCAGTACGTTATTTTTGTATTCGAGTGTGTAATGCGCTTTAGGATTTAAGCTCTGAAATGGTTTCATTTATTTGTTCTATTTTTTATATCCCAACGCTTGGGTTGACATACCATCAGTTAGTATCATACGTTTATCATCAGCTGCGTCCAGAGCGACCTTTTTCACTTTCTCAGTGTACAGCTGATGATCACGACTTCTGAAGACTAACATCTGTTTTTCAATGGGTACTTTGTCTAGGAGTACCTTTTTGTACTCATCGAATGGTATTTAATTTTTGACAACATTTTTCTTGATGCCTTTGCATTTTTTAACCACTCTGTCAGTCGTGTAGGCATACAGTTTGGACCTCAAAGTGATGAATTCCTTAATTGTAGCACCAGCCTCTTCATCTTTGAATTTCCCAATCACTTTTTTATTTTCCTCAGAGTACAGTGAGTGAGCTCGTGGGAAGTTTGAGAAATCATACAGGTGAGAATCGTTTTTCATGTCAGCATAGAGGTCACCCGTCTGCACATGGTACACCAGTGAATCTGTGTCAGTATACAGCAGGCGCGCTCTATCTGGATATTTTTTCATGACATGATTGTAATGGAAATTGTACATATGGTTTTTTGAGATATCCAGGATAGCCTGTCCCAGATAAATGGGTTTGTTCAAATACACTTCTGCTGTCTGTCTCTCTACCATGACCAGCTCCTCACTGAATATCTTGTGAGACCTGTAGTTGTTGGTGTTCACTAGTTTTCTGAGCTGACCAACATTGGTGGCCAGGGTGATATCTTTCCTACGTCTCACAGATTCCATAGTCTTGCCAAAGACTGAGTTATTCATGAGCTTAAAAAAGTCTTTCTCAAAATCATTTTTGGCTTGAGCTCTCAGGCACGTGTTGTAATCAATATATTTTTTCAGGAAATCTGACTCTGTGTAAGAAATACCCCTGTGAATTTTAGTCAGTTTGAGACCTTGCGACAGGTAAAACTTTAAGGTAGTATGATGTAGGATGTATTTCTGTTTGTTGTGCAAATTTGGGATTAGCTTGTCATTCATGTGTTCAGGCGCCAGTGGGTATGCATTGTGCAGGTCATGAAGCTGTTCAGGATATTCTAAGTCAACTTCTAACGTGCAAGGTATGTACTGCCATTTTTGAAAGTCTTTCATCCATTTAAAGTTTGAATGTGGAAGCTGTTGGCTCATAGCATAGCCGTAGAGATTGTTTATTATTATTATTATTATTATTAATTATTATTATTATTATTATTATTATTAATTATTATTATTATTATTAATACCAAATTTTACAGTGCCCTTACCAATAAAATTAATTGCTCAAAGGCACTTTACAATAAAAGAAATGTAAATGCGATAGAGAAAGTAAGACAAAGTAAAACATAGATAAAACAATTAGTGATAGAACTCTTTAAAAAGATAAGTTTTCAATGATGTCTTAAAACTGTTTTCTTCTTTGATATGGCGCAGTGGGAGTGGCAGGTCATTCCANATGATCGAGGGTATCAAAGGCTGCCGAAAGATCCAGCATCACTAAGATGCCAACATCACCCCTATCCATGGCTTTGAGGATATCGGATTTGACCCGCAAGAGTGCAGTCTCAGTCGAACATGATTTGGTGTAGGCACTCTGGAATGGCTCCAAGAGTGAATTCGCACTCAAATGCTGGTCCAGCCTTCTGCTTACAACTCTCTCCAGAAGTTTTGAGAGGAAGCTTAAATTAGATACTGGACGATAATTCTTCTTGACTTCTGGGTCAAGGCCTGCCTTCTTTAGGAGAGGTGTGATGTGTGCCTCCTTTAGGCGGTCAGGAACAATACCTTCACTCAATGAAGAGTTTACAATACTTATAATGATGGGAAGTACATTGTCCAGACAAGATTTCAACAGCCACGTTGGCAAAGGGTCCAGAGCGCAGGATTTATTAGCACAAGATGTTATGATCTTGCGAATTTCATCAGCACTAGCTGGTTCAAAATTTGCTAATGAACAAGGCACTGACTCTGAGATATCAGTCATACAATTGTTAGGCACATGCCCAATGGCCTCCCGAATCTTGGATATTTTCTCAGAGAAGAAAGAACCGAAGCAGTTGGCGAGCTGAAGTGGTGAGTCGTGAAGAGGAAGGGTCAAATTGGATGACTCTCCCAAGAGGTGCCTGACAACCTTATTGATTTGACGCACATCACGTCCACAGTTATCGATCTTTCCATGAAAATAAGCCCGCCTCGTGTTCACAAGCATTTCATTCACCCTACGACACTGAGCCCTAAACATTTGTCGATGAACCTCTAGCTTTCAGTTTAAGAACTGTCGCTCCAGGCGACGTTTTTCCCGCTTGGCTTCATGTAGCTCATCCGTGTACCATGGAGCGTGGGGACGCAATGTGATGGTTTTCCGACGGACAGGAGCATGATCGTCAACAAGCTCTCGGATACCATCGATGTACGCATCCACCAGTTGATGTACATTCCCTTTGGTTGTTGTCAGCCTTTCCGAGAGCTTTATATCATCATTAAAGGATTCAACATCTAAGGACCGGAATTTACGATAAGTAACAGTTTTGGTCGGCCTGGAAGGCCTAGATATCGAGATTTGAAAAACAACTGCGTTGTGATCAGTTCCTATCCCCGGGTCAAGAACGGACAAACTGGAAACTAAGGAGCTAGCCTCTTTCGTTATAACCACATCGAGTGTATGGCCCTTAACATGGGTTGGGCCTCTGACATGCTGCCGCAGACCACATGATTGTTTGCATCGAGGTAAGTGATGTAACTTGTGGGTGACTCTGGGTCAAAGTCTTTCATGTCAGGATTGTTAGCCCTAGCATGTCTGTGACTCGCTTGACAGATGCCTCCTCGAATTCCTAACTCAAAAAAGTTGTACATCTCTACATCGGTCAGCAGCTCTAATTGAACGCCTGTCATTTTCAACATCGCCTGCCATGCAAGTCCTGGAGCTGTATAAAAGAAAGCTGGGTCCAATGTGTAAATCCGCATGCATGTATTCCTAAAGTTCTCCAAGATGTCAGCCAGGAGTAAGACATCTGTTTCGAGGTAAATTTTATGATAATCTTTGAATGTTTTGCAGTCGAATTCCTGCCACACGGTAGTAGCATGTGCATAGTCAGCATGGGAAACATGCGTGTCATTGAGGGACGAGTAAAACTCTTGTCTGCTCGGCAGGCATGGTTCGTTTAATTTGTCAAAGTTGTCTACCCACTCATATGGATAGATACCTTTCTGATTGACCAAGTCAAATTTGTCTTTGAAATGGTGTCTGAGGCTGATCTTCTCAGAATCTGGTAGGTTTTTAGCCAGTGAGTCAAGCGATGACTGCATCAGTCTAAGTGAGTCAAGAAATCTGATCTCAATTGTTTCAGTCTCGATAGGTAGAATTTTAGAAAATGATATGTAGTCTTCTGAATTGTTTGCAATCACGTTCAGTTTACCTTTCAAATTCTTAACAAACAGATGTGCATCATATCCAGATAAATTGTGGAAATAAACGGGGATGAACTTTGGCGACTGAAATTGTAGATTGCATTTCGCATGAGCAGGTCCTCTGTATGCCCCTGTGAAATGATCATGATCTCGGACTCTGGCATCATCGTCCGTGAATACCTTGTCACAGAGATAGCAGTTGGTAGCTGATTTGTATTGGTTCTGTTCTTCTACAGTTAAAGGAGTCATGGGCTTAGGACTGAGTAAAATATCTTTCCCGAGTTGTTCGCAGAGTGCCGTGATTTTATCTGCAAAATGTGCTGCGATGTCCCCATCTTCAATGTGGGTAAAAAGTTCATTTTTCTTGGACATATCGTACTGAACATAGAGGGAGTAACTGTTTGGGACATGCTGCTGAGTCTGAACAGTTTTGTCACCTAGGTTTGTGTCCACTTTTTTCAGCGTCGACTCAAAATCGGCCGTAATCACAATTGGATGTTTTTGTTGGGGTCTGCTATCTTTAAAACGTAAGATGTTATTTTTGTCAGACGGTAGACTGGTTTTCACGCATTCAAATTTCGTACAAACTTCCATATGCTCTGCGAATCTTTTGTCACGGAGGTCTTTTGACTCAGCTGAAACAACTTTTAGACATCTGAAGCATATTTTAGTAGCATCATGATGTTTCGTTTTAGCTGCGACTAGTCTAGAGAAATTTCTAATCCATGCATAATGAGCATTAACATTGTCTTTCACTTGGCCAACTGTGTCCTGTTCAGGCTCGATTGTGTCATCTTTAAAGTACAAGAGATTGATGTAGGAATCTTCAGGTAATATTTTATCTGAAACTCTCATGGGTGAAATGGGATATATCATATATGTTCCTGTATCCCTGGGGATATATGTGTAGACATTGACTGCGATGTCAGGGTTGTTTTTCTCAAATATGTCAATATCCCTGATTTTAACAGGATATTCTAGACCCTTAAACATGCTATCAAATTCACGCTTGTTATAGTTTGTCACTCGCTCTTGATGTTTATCTAAATTAAGTAAGGCTGCTTCTATGCTATATCTGAAACATTTCTGATCAGTATTTCTCACATTAATCACTGCTAATTTCTTCTGAATAGGTATGGGAAGCGGAATATACGAGCTGCCCTGAAGTGGCTGATATTTTATAGTATGCAAGTCAAGGCCAGTTATTTCAAGGAATTTCCAGTTAGAACCTTTGGTTACGATATTTTTCATTTCAGTCAAGAGCTGCTCAATCAGTTTGTTAATATCAAGCTCCTGATCTACAGCTAGAATCTCATTCATGACCCTCAATTGAAACTCCTTAACCTCTGTTCCTTTTCGCATTAAAATATTTACCACGATTCCAACTTTAAGCCCTTCCTTGTTTTCCTGTGCCAGTTTAGCTTGCAGTAAATCTGAAATTTTTTCAATGAACGTTTTTATACCTGTTTTTGGCTGCCCTCCAATTTGATAGTGATTGACATAACCTTTGAAAGCAGATTGAAATCTGTGGAATTTTGTGCGCTGATCAAGCCACTCTGCAAGGAATTTCTTTGTCATTTTTGGGGTGATGTCAAGCCCTAGATCTACAGCCTGTTTGACTAAATGGTGTTTCAAAAGTCTGATTGGCTTGTCACCCTGCAGGAACTTGATCAAATCTGCTTTTCTAGTAAATTTTGAATAGCCAAAATACTCGTTGTGCCTGGCTACTTGTTTGAGCTGTTTTACTGTCAGCTCATTGAGTGGCTTGGCTAAAATTTGTTCCAATGTCAGCTGTAACTGTTGTTTGACAGGCTTAGGTTTGACTTGAGGTATGTCTAAATTGTAACCGTCCAATAGTTCGTTTAACTCATCTTTAGGTATCTGTCTGATATTTTTAATTCCTACACGCTGAGCCAGGACACGTTTTTCGATTTGACTCAAATCTGGAAGTGGTTTATCAATCACAACGTCGGTTGGAACATCTGGGATCTGACTCAGTTTTTCAAGTAGCATCTGTCGTGACAGACTGCCATAGTTCTTGACTCTGTTTCTATATGCGAGAACTTTCAGTTCATCAGTCGAGAGTCCCTCAGCAGGGTAAACGCCCTGGCCTTCGGGGGGTATGTTATGAGCGAGCGGTGTCGTCATTTCTTATATGTAAAATAAAATTTTATTAGATATGCGATAAGTCACATCTTTTATAGCTAGGCTTTAGCCATAAATGACGACTCGATCATAGCACACTCCCGCCAGACCTCCACAGTGTCATTCGAGTTCCTCCGCGACCTCACATTGAGCGAAGCTTTGGATCTCAGGGTCACCACCCCTCTGTAAAAGCTGAGATAACCTTTTACAGAAGAGGGTGTTTATTTATATAGAAAAATTTTAATTTTCAAATTTTTACATCAAAAAATATTATAGTCTTGTTCCAAGAGAGCTAACGAGGTACACACTGTCAAAGTGTCTCCATCTTCATCAACAAAAGTGAGTACAAAGGCAGTCCCATTTTCTGTTTCAATAGGCTGAATTTGATATATTCTATACCACGTGTTTACTCTGATGACACCATTGACCTCCTCCATTCTTACATGAGACCCATTTTCCATTAGATTCACCTACGCCATCTATCCTTAACAACTTGAACTAATGCTATTGTCCAACGCACCCGCGGGTGCGTCTCATAATAGGATTCTCACAGCGTCTGAGATATGCACAATGTAAGAACTCACTCGCTCAGCTCAGCTCACATTGTCAAACGCTGGAGCGTGTCATCGCTGGGGTTCTTGTAACTAGGTTATGTACATATTGTCGATGAGTCATGTTGTTAACATGTACATGTGGACTATTTTAGCATAGGTGGATGGGGGGATGTGTGTAGGGAAGCAGGCAGGTCTGGAATATTTGGCGAGAGATGTCATTTTGTATGTGTGAGATATAGACATGTGGGGACACGCGCGGTTGGACATGAAGACATGAGACAAAGTTGTCAAGGATGGACAATGTGAAATAACTGGTGGAGTTACAACATGTGGAAAAGTTGTCAAAATGGAAAACCTGGCAGATGGGGACAGGTGGGCAGACATGTCACATGTGGTGAGTGAGCAGGTGGCAGGACGAACTGAGACACGTTGTCAACATGGGATTTGGTGGGCAGAGTTGTGATATGAGGAAAAGTTGTCAACATGGAAAAGTTGGAAAATGTGGAAATTTAAAAAGTTGTGTAGGTGAGTTTTGACTGAGTTTTGACTGGGGGGTTTTTCAGTTGTTTTTCAGTTGGAATTTGAAGGATTGTGAAGTTGGGTTTTCAGTCAAAACTCAGTTAAAGTTTTTCAGTTGTTTTTCAGTTGGAATTTGGGATTTGTGAGGTTTGGTTTTCAGTCAAAACTCAGTTAAAGTTTTTCAGTCAAAATTCAGTTGGGTTGAAACTCCCATTTTTACTCTACTCTGTCTCTACGGCTGATTCAAGTTCACAGTGGCCGTATAAGTTTTAAGTGCGCATGCGCGAAATCAGCGCTAACGCGCCACGGGGCCGGATGCGTCTAGAGTCCTACTTCAAGACCAGGTGTAGGTTGAACGAAGGTAGCTATGTTTGGTATCAAACTATGTTTGAACTGACCTACTCCCATGGCCTACTGAGGTATGGCTTTGAGGTAGGCGTATTTGATATCCAACTAATACTTACGAAGTGTAGTTTTGAACTGAGCTGCTGGAATGATCTAGATCTCCTCACCACAGTTGGTTACGCAGAGCAGAGACATACCTGCATTGGCCAGCTCAAGTTAAATACTACATTTCTTTGCATTTGACAACTAATTACTTGTATGCTGTAGTCTGTGACCGCTCTCTACTTTTCTAATACGCAAGGGCGGCCTTCAAATTGGGTGACAAGCCAATTTCTAGTTATATAGTAGGCCTACAATTTACGTTTCTTATACCGGTGCAATGAGTAGAGGTTCGGGCGAGGACATAGGCCTACATCGCTGGGCATGAACGGCAACAACCCGGTGAGGTACGGTTGTTGGCCTATTATTTTCCGTTGGTACATGCTCTATTCGCCTTATCTCATTTCGCCTTTTCCCATTTCGCCTTCAAAAAGTGTACATTTCGCCTTTCCTCGATTCGCCTTCTCTCATTTCGCCTTCTCCTACTTCGCCTTATCTCATTTTGCCTTTGTCTCTATTTGCCTTTTTCTACCACGCCTTGTCCTGTTTTGCCTCTGTATCTTTTTGCCTTTTCTTAAGTGGCCTTATCTAGTTTTGCCTTTATCTTAATTTGCCTTTGTCTTTTTTCGCCTTGTCTTAGTCTGCCTTGTCTCAATTCGCATTTGTCGAAATTTGCCTTCTTCCTAATTCGCCTTCTCTCATCTTGCCTTTGTCTTTATTCGCCTTACTCTTATTTTGCCTTCTTCCTATTTCGCCTTGTTCCATCTTGCCTTAGTCTCATCTTACCTTTTCCTATTTTGCCTTTGTTTCATTTTACCTTTTCTTAAAAACTGCATTCCATGACCTTAAACTAATATTCTACACCCAAACATTTGTCAAAGAGTTATTCCGTGTGAGTTTTCAACAAACATTGATAATATGTATGATGAGAAGTAATGCAATATGTATTAGAGGGTAAAGTAGGATGTGGCAGGATGGGACGAAGGTGAATTGAGAAAAGGCCAGTCAAGACAAAGGCAGAATAAAACAAAGGCAAGATAAGCGAAGGCAAATTGAGAAAAGGCGAGATGGGAAATGGCAAAATGAGAAAAGGCAAATTGGGAAGAAGGTGAAATGGGACAAAGGCTAATCGAGAAAATGCGAAAGGAGAAAAGGCAAAATAATACAAAGGCAGAATAGAACGAAGGCGAAATATGAGAAGGCGATTTGGGATGAGGCGAGATGAGATAAAGGTGAATTGGGAGTAAGGCAAGTTAAGACAAAGGCAGAATAATACAAAGGCAAGTTAGGCGAAGGCGAATTGAGAAAAGGCGAGATATGGAATGGCAAAATGAGAAAAGGCAAAATGAGAGAAGGCGAATTGAGATAAGGCGAATAGAGCAGACACCTTTCCGTTATCTACAAGGGAGGCCTAATGAGTGGTTTGCTGCTTCGGATTTCTTCTGGGCCCATAATATTCGTTAGTTGACCTAAAAATTGCGTTTAATGCCCAGTGCATTCGCGATATACAATACATGGCAGAATAACACAGACAGGACGAGCCTATTATTGGAAGGCGTAGGGGTTTCAGGATAAGTCAACATCACAAACGAATTTGCTGTTTGCAAAAAAAAGATAATGGGATAAAACCTGTACCAGGTGTCTCCCAATACCATGGAGAATCGACACATGAAGAAACGAAAAAAATCTGTTGGGAAATTTTTGTGAAAAACGTGTTTTTCAAATTCATGTACATTTTCCTGTACATTTATGTAGTACAAAGTATATGGCAAAGTCCTACCCGTAGTTTCTATTTTCAGCACATTTTACATTAGATTACACTTTTACGAGATTCTCCATGGACCATTTGATAGAAACTACCCAGATATATTTTAACAAATCAAATATCGAAACCACAAAATTGGGGGAGTTTGTCCCTTAAAATTCAATACTTGGTCCTAAGTCCAATAATAAGGGGTTAAAATAACCCCAGTAACAATCTGATATTTTATCAGCGGGAATTAATTACGGTAATTTCCACCTAGTTCTCCATGGAGAACCCTGTAAAAGTGAAATCGACCGCAAAATGGAAACTACGGGAAGGAATTCGTCATATACTTTGTATATACATAAATGTACAGGACAATGTACAGGAAAATGTACATGAATTTGAAAAACACGTTTTTCACAAAAATTTCCCAACAGATTTTTTCGTTTCTTCATGTGTCGATTCTCCATGGTATTGGGAGACACCTGGTACAGGTTTTATCCCATTATCTTTTTTTTGCTCTTTCTCACCGTTAAAACCCACTGTGGACTGGGTCCGCTAGATGCATTGAATTGGGCCCTAGTGACACCTAGTGGTCAACTCGCTGACAGCTCCTATTGCCAGTTGTTGTTACTGAGTCGTGGTAAAGACGAGACCGTTCAGACAGTTTCCGCATAAGCAGTACTTCCACCTATCGAAAACCCCGGGTGAAACCCGGGGTTCTTGCGCTTACACCTATTTTTTGCCGTGTCTAATACACCCGTGTTTAAAAACCCCCTGTCTATTAGACACGGCGAGCTCGCCAGCATGCAATTGTAATGTATTGAAAATAGGTGTAAGCGCGAGGTGGGTTTTTTAGCCCGCTTGGCCGCAAGGCCCAGCAGGGCTTATGCTGTGGTTGGGGTCATTGAGTGGTGGTCTGTCGTGCGTCAGTACGTACGTACGTAAACTTTGGTTTGTTAGCGCTCTAGCGCCTTTATTTTTTGACGAATCTTTTTGGCCTTTGGTGGGTGTATATATGGGCCTACGATCTAGGTCGAGTTCGATTTTGAGCACGGTTGGATTCCTATTTTGGCCTCCAGGGGGCGTTTTGTGAAAAATTACAAAGGGCTATATTTTGATAATGGTTTGAGTTATCGTGTTGAAACTTTGTACACATGTACCTCAAGGTTATAGCAACTTACAGATAGCATTTCGGTGAAATCTGATTCTTGACATTGCCACCAGGGGGCCAAAACCAAAATCACCTAAAGTGCCATTTCTCTCTAACTACGAGACGGATCTTCATCAAATTTTTATCATGGCTATATCTAATGAGGATACATAACACTATACCCCAGTTTTTAATTTGACCTAATTTTCAAGGTCACAGAGGTCAAAGTTTGTCTGAAGTTACGAAATTGGCACTTCTTGTAATGGTTTCAGCTATTCCTTTGAAACTTTGCACATATCTACCTCTATTGCTATAGCAACTCACACACAAAATTTTGGCGAAATCTGGTTCTTGACTTTGCCACTAGGGGGCCAAAACTAAAAACGGATCTTCATCAACTTGTTATCCAATGATACTTTTATATGGCAATTTGGCATGTTTGTACACGGGTCTAAAAAACCCGGGGATTTTCGATAGGTGGAAGTACTGCTATTGTCGTCACTTGCGCGATACAATAGGGTGAGCAAGTAGCTTCATAACATTAGGCCATTGGGACCGTGTCCCATTGTCGCCATTTGCGCGAGCATATAAATACAATAGGGCGAGCAAGTAGCTTCATAACATTAGACCATTGAGACCGTGTCCCATTGTCGCCATTTGCGCGAGCATATAAATACAATAGGGCGAGCAAGTACCTTCATAACTAGACCATTGAGACCGTGTCCCATTGTCGCCATTTGCGCGCGAGTACAACGGCCGAGTAAGCACTGGCGACCGTCAAGACTATTCCCATGGCTACGCCCATTATGGCCAGGAAAAACAACAAACTTCTCAAACTGACTTGGAAAATGTTGATCACTCCATGGGGGAATTCGTACAGTTTCTGTATAAGTTGCAGTCAGACGTGCATCTCAAAACGGTTTTCAGATTAAAGGCGTCCCAAATATAATAATACGCTTCAAGGGGCCGATTTTTTAAACGATAGTTAAGGTAAACCGCGGTTTAACCATCGGCTTTTCTGACAAACCGTGAATTAACCAAAGTAAACATTTTGACTTTTAGAATGTTTGGCTATCAACGATTCATAAAATCGAAAAAATTACTTCAATTAACAAACAGTTTGTCAACTGAGGGTTAATGAAACCCGATGGTTATCTTAGTCATCGTTTAAAAAATCGGCCCAAAAGCGTTTTACTCGATCCACGTTTATAACCAAATCTGCGAATTGAGTGAACATGGAGTGACTGGATTGAGTGAACATCTTGGCGCATACAGGGATAATTTTAGTCCATTCATAGCCCTATTCAATACCACCACTCCCATTAATTCAGTAACAGCTCTACGCAGACCCTTTTCGCGTCGGTTGTATGCATCAGTGCCAATGGCCAGCATGAATGCCTCAAGCCTATTGGCCAGATGAAGACAACAGGCGCTATGACTGACAGGCTTAATCTACATATCAATACAAATCTACGATCCTTGCTCGCGTCTATCTGCTAATGGCCGGTGTACACGATCAATCATTTTCATCAAACTTTTCTGTCAATCATTTTGGTCAAATTTTTATGTTTTGGGCCCCGCCATACACGGTCAATCATTTTCATCCAATTTTTCACAAACTCGCATTACAAAACCCATCCAATTGCATAACCTCCATTCATAAAATAATATTCGTAATCAGAAAACTTTAATTCAGGAGGGTTAATCATTCAATAAATATCCATGCCCGCCGTACACGGTCAAATTTATCAGTTCGTCATTCAAAAATAGGACCGGCTCTATTCCATCAATCTTTGATTGACGAAAAATATTTCATCCAATTTCCCGCCGTAGACGATCAATCTTTTTGGTCAAGTTTTTTTCATCCAACTTTGAGGGATCGTGTACACCGGGCATAAGTGAAAAAACCCTAATAGGCCTATAATAGTATTGGTATATGGCTGGGCATTTTACTGCCTTCCTTCTTGCATTGTCTTCGGCTACCCGGAAAAGGTACGCCTAGGCCTATGGCCGTTCCAAATCGTGCCTTGAGAAATAACGGGACACTCATTTAGAAAGTGTGCGTCATTGCCAATGATAAGTGAAGGTGATTGAAGCCATCTAGCGGCAATGCACGGAGACTGATCCAGATTGTTTTACAGACCGGATTCCTCTGATTTCTCCGATTCCTCTGATTCCTCTAAATCGACATGGCCCTGTTATGATGCTTTTTGTTTTCGTATAGGTGATGTCACAGTTATAAAAGACAGTTGTAAGGGCGAGACTGGGGGGCCTCTGATGATTCAAGTGCCAGACGATGATGCCTATGAATCGAAATGGTTCCAAACAGGTTCGTAGCTGAGAAAAACTCTTAGATACATTTGCTCCTTGTACATGCAATGATTACTGCATGTACTAGCAGCAAAGATCCTGATCTGGACAATACTGTAATTATAATACGCCCAGATTTCTCGTTTCTCCGATTATCCTGCAGCGTGTTCGATTACTTGCGCCGTGTTTGGGGAAGCTCGGATATATCGCGTATTGTGGATAATGCGCACTAGTGTGGCCGCGTAAACGAACGATGTCCGGCCTGGTTAGAGTAAAGTGTCATGGCGTCTGCAAGAGCCCAGTAAATGAACGGGCTCGCGCTTGGCTCGAGTAAAGTGTCATGGCTCCAATGCATTTCCTTTTTCTCCATTTGCTGAACCAGCTTCGCCGCCATCTTTTCCCGAAGTAACTGACTCAGAGGGTCGGTCGCTTGGGCCAGGCGCGAGTGTTGACGTCAGAGCTAACAAGAAGGCTCCGACGCTTACTCGGGGAAACGCAGCGCTATAGATGTAATAGATAAATAGTGTACCACTCGGCAGATTTTCGACTGTACCCCAGAAAAAGTTTGTGCGCGTGTATCATATTTAAATATCCATCACTCAGCTGATTTGGCGAATTTGTCTGCGTCTGACAGAACAGTATGGATGACGTCGTGGAATAGAAGTCACATAGCACACTAGCCATTTTTGCACGGTGCTGGTTGAGGAAACCTACCTCCACCCTCCTCGGGCGGGTTCGGTTCAGGATGGATTGATCGCTTTTACACGGTGCGGGTTACTGTGTTGTGACGCCGTCACGTCATGCTGCTGGGAGGATCATGCCGCACTTTTTAAAAAGTCATTTGGACTTTCTTGGAACTTTGCCGGTCCCGTACGCTTCTGTTTATAGTTACACGCTGTACTTATTGTGTAATTGTGAATATGACGGTGCTGTGTATTTGGGATGAATACCTTTACTTGCAATCTCTTTTTGAGTAAAAAAATACCCTGGAAAAACTTCGTAAACATAGGTACACTTTTAACCATACATTCTATAGTAATCGAACACGCGCTAATCTTGACTGAGTCCGCTTGTAGAATCACGATCATTCATTATGATTGACTGGAAGGGTTGTCCCGGATCGGAATCCTGTGCAAGACTTGACGGTCCAACATGCTGTGTAAATAACACCGGCTATGCTAAAATATCTTTTGGGCACTCGTATTAAAATGGCTTCTGATGGTTGGGTGAGAAAGTTGTGTATTTTGGGACTATTCCTTCTGTTTTAGGTATTGTCTCCAATGGAATTGGATGTGCAGATCCGAGACAAGAATTCGGCAGGTACACGGACGTCAGAGAATACTTGGACTGGATCAAGCAGACCATAGAAAATGCAAATTAAAAAGGAAATTACATGTATTATCCAATGGGAGACGTGTTGAGGAGGGAATTTCTTGAAAAAGAAACTGCCCTGATACTGCAAGAACTCTGGTCATTTTAGAACACTTTAGATCGAAGTTCACACGAAATCCTTCGAAGGCAATAGGAGATTGCGGTACTCAGATTTTTCCTGACTAAAACATTGGTCACATTATAACTACACGAGAAACGTCGTTTTTAAATGTTTATGTAGCATTAAAATAGTTTATACAATATTTACATTTGGCAGTTGGACACTCGTAGCAAAATGATTTGCCTTCTTTGCCGTTCTGCAATGTTCCTCTGCAATAGAGATTCTTCACTGACGTCACACGGCCGCCATATTGGCCGTCGAAATGAAGCCTGGAGGCTGCCATCTTGTTCTCGGTTCAAAAGTTTAGCGGCCCGTACGTGACCAATGGGAGCATACAACTCAACAAATCACTTTACCTCTCACAGTTTCTGAGCATTAGTAGTTGGTCTGGTGTGAAACCCGTGTTGAAAACAAAGCGAATCGTCCATGCTGAAAAAGAGGCCGATGACAACCGACTAGGTTAAAACTGCGTGTAGACTAGTACCTGGTCCTACCGATGGTGTCGCTTTTGAATTTGCTGAATGGTAGGACCAGTCGTGGCCGCCATATTGACCGGAATCCAGGGTAGTAATTAATTATTCATGCACTGAACCTGTTAACCAATGGGAAGGCGTACATCGCGGAGCACGTGTGTTTGCAGTTTATTGTAAACATCATCCGTGCCCTCGCTTCAACCGTCACTTGGAAGAATTCACGTTCAACCAGGAGGTTTTATCTTGTACAATCTGAATGGATATTATAATCGAAACACACGTGGATGAACGGATGATGCAGGTAGGTTTTTAAGGCCCGAACAATCCCAAATTTACAAATTTAACCGACGGTATTCCTCTGTACATTTTTGTACAGAGTGATGCATGGGGAAAACTGACTCGATCAAACATTCGCTTTTTCCCCCCAAACCAGGTTTTTAGCTCACTGGGGTGAGCTATTACAATGGTGATGCGTCCGTCGTCCGTCGTCGTCCGTCGTCGTCTGTCGTCGTCGTCGTTGTCCGTTAGCAGGGCACGTTTCGTAACCGCTGGAGCTATTGATCTGAAACTTGGTACATATATACCCCTAGGTCAGATGACCCACGACACCAAGTTTCGGTCCCATTTGACTCTCAGTTTGGCCACCAGGTGGCGGAAACCAAAAACACAAAAAGTGCAATAACTCCTGAACTAATGACTAGATCATCTCCATATTTTTATCAGAGGTGTAGCTAATAAGGATACATAACACATATAACGGGTTTTTGATTTGACCTACTTTTCAAGGTCGCAGAGGTCAAAGTTCGACAAAAGTGACGAACCTGCCACAGTTTGTCATTATTTCACCGAGCGACTTCATATCTTGCATAAACATGCATTGGAAGGGTACCTTAAAAAATACCAAGTTTCGGCCCGATTGGACATCCAGTATGGCCGCCAGGTGGCGTAACCTGAAAATCAAGTAAGTGCTATTACTCGGGAACGGCTTGACGCAGAGCGCTCAAATTTGACGTTTACCTCCATCTAGATGACCTTTACATGCATTTCAAATTTCCGCCTGATTTAACTTCAAATATGGCCACCAGGTGGCGTAACCCAAAAATCATCAAAGTGCTGTAACTCAGGAACACCTTAACCCAAAGTGCTCCAATGTGCTATGTGGCCCCCTGCAGATGACCTTTGTGTCCATGTGAAGTTTCGGCCCGATCGGACATCCAATATGGCCGCCAGGTGGCGTAACCCGAAAATCATCAAAGTGCTGTAACTCAGGAACAACTTGCCCCAAAGCGCTCCAATGTGCTATCAATGACCTTTATGTGCATGTGAAGTTCCAGCCCGATCAGACATGGCCGATCAGATCATATGGCCGCCAGGTGGCGTAACCCGAAAATCATCAAAGTCCTACCTGGGAATGACTTGACCCAGATTGCTCATAACTGATATGTACCTCCCTCTGTCATTAGACTATTATGTCCAACCCAGTGAGCACATGGTCCATGGACCATTTCATTATCTGTTATTATAGAAGTTACTAATCTGTGAGGGCTAAAATATGTGACCAGGTGTAGCAGTAAAAAGTGTCCCCCTGTAAAAAGTGTCCACTTCTATTGTTGAATGACGGAATAAGCGGCATGCGTATAGAAACCAATTGTCAGAGATTAGAATGTAACAATAGGATCTTTTGTTCCCCGGACAGTTTTTCCTAGGACACTCTTTCCCTTCACACCTGGACACAGCAAAATGAGTCGGAAGTCGCACAGAAGAAGACCGAAGGTGGAACCAGACAGCAACCACAGAAATCGACCAAGTCAAATTTCACAATGGGCAGACAATCCTGAAATCAGCGAACCGTTGGTGTCACCTTGGACATGCTGGGTCTTCTTATGTGCGCATTCCGACTCATTTTGTCGTGCCGGGTCACATATGTCGATTCAGTTGTTGACATGCACAGAAAAACCCTTATTTCGGTGTGTTTTGTGGGGAATCAATGACGTCATTTGTTCAGTCCTCCCGCGAAAGTGTAGTTCTGATTTCTGCCACATGCGCCACTCTGACCAATCACATTTGAGAATGGCACGGCCACTACCCGTCCTAACATTTGTTAATTTCATTACGTACAAGATTTAGGACGGGCTTCCAGTCTAAACTGCGTGCTGAACGCTGTGTTGATGCTGTGACGTTGCATCATTTGACGGCCAAAATGGTGGAAATTTTGAGCTGTGACGTCACGTGAAGAACCTAGTCTATAGACTGATGGAAAAGGGGGAAAATGAACGATCGAAACGCTGTCTGACATATGTTTAGCTTGTTAAGGTGCCCACAGGTCGACATTGCGTCTTGAAGCAACCCGCGGCAGCTAGCTTTCGGACAATGGAAACAATTCGGCGTGACTGATAAGTTGCCGATTTTGTCTATCTGAGTGCGCTTGCGACTCGAGCAACGGCCGGATCCGCTAGTTGAGCGTGATGTTTGAGGAACTGATTGATACGCGATTACGTGAAAAATATGAAATAGAAATCGGGTTTCTAAGGTGAAAGACATTGCTTCCTACCAGAATCGAACCCACAGACCCTCGCATAAGGCATCAATCGCCAGCACTAAGGGGCAGCACGCCTTAAACCACTAGGCCAAATCCCCATCTTCAAAAAAGATGGTTCAATGGCCCAGGTTTAAACGAGGCGTCCATAAGTATTGTACCCTTCGAGTAGTCTGCGTCCATAAGTACCCTGCGATTACGTGAAAAGTTAGTTTGGGTTTACAGTCTGATTAACAACGGCAGATGAGTCATCCGACTCTACACTTTAACCCCAGTCTATTCTGAAACCTTTCAGTAGCACTCAGATGAGCTGCTCATTCAGCGCTACAATCTTAGCAGTTCCGACCGGTACCCGTTTATACACCTGGGTTGAGAGAGGCCGGTGAGGTAAAGAGACTTGCCCAAAGACTCATGCCCAGTGGGATTCGAACCCGGGACCCTCTGATCGCTAGTCGGAGACCCGCACCACTACACCACCGTGGCTCCAAGTTTTCAGACTGACACTGTTTCACAAAAGCCCGCTATTCCTGTTCTCTGTGTGCCGTGTAGTCATTGTGAACGGTCGTTGCCTTGCACTCTTTTGATGAGCCCGCAGTCCGGCTAGCTGTGCACTCTGGCACATGTTAAACGATATGGTGTTCTCGCTGAAAAGTCGTTAATTTGGAGCAATTACATACAGTGAGTATTTAGTTAACTGTTTGTGGCTCAAAAATTTCCTTAAAGCTGATCTGCATGAATAAAAACACCAAAGCGCCGCAGTGTGGTGGTCTGCAGAAGTGCAAACACCCTTCGAAGTACCTCCAGAACATGATAGACTACCGGCCTATTCAATCCCAGGCTTTCAATCGAGACACATCAAGAGATAGTGTCCAAGTGACGGAGCCTGAGAAACTTAGTGCCTATCCGTAAGAAGCGGAGTATGAGGTTGGTCAGAGATGTTCGCCAAACGAAGACGCTAGGTCTCCCCATTTTTTTTCGGAAATCTGGTTGTCCATTTCGCCAGCAGGGGTCAAAATTGAAATTTTAAAGTGCTATTTCGCCTTTACCATTGATCGGACACTCCCCATATTTTCATTATAGGTACATCTAATGAGGGTACATGCCATATCGTACGGGTTTTTGATTTGACATACATGTACTTTTCGAGGTCACAGGGTCAAAGTTCGAAATTTCCCGTTGGGTGGCACGTTTTGTATTTATTTGACCTGGAGTGTTCTAATCTGGTGTGGTTATGTACCTGGGTATTCTCTGTGTCGACAACAAATTTTGGCCGGATCAGACATCAAATATGGCGGCCATGCCTAAAAATGGTCATTGGCTTTCGCTGCTGCTGGTACATGTATATTCTAACATTGAACGAATATTAACCTTGGTACCACCCTATGGCATTACTCCTTTCTGGCCTAATCAAAAAAATTAGGGCGGTCCTAAGGCAAGGAAGTGAGGGAGTGAATGACAGGTCTTAAAATAGCTCACAGCAAATAATAGCCTCAGGAAACCTTTTGTCGTGGTAGTAGTGGCGACTTGTGCAATGTTAATGCGATCAGGGGGTAATTACTCTTGCAGTAATCCTTAGTGTGACTGTATGGGGCAATACACAGAGGTATATTGTATACAGGTTTGCAGAATTGTGGCATTATGCTGGGGTGGGATTTGAGCTTGAAGAAAAGCTGAAGTTTGACCTTTCTCAATGCTTCAAGCATAGAGAAAATCTGACTTCAATGAAAGTGTGGCTGAAGTCAGACCCCAGCATACCGTCTTGCGTACATAAAAAAGCTAGAGAATTAACCCTTGCAGTTCTGAAAATGCCCAATGCTTTGCTTTCTGACGAGTGGCAGTGAGAAAAAATGCAGAGATGAATTCAATTGAGATTAAAATCGCAATGGCTATTCGTACCGTCACGGTGCAAATATTAACGCCAAACCAGATCTTATTCACACCGTTGTAAACAGCCAATCAGAAAGCTTCATTCCAGACATGCCAGATGAGGCGGTTTCATCTCGCACAATGCCGGGGTTTTTTTTCAATATGCTTGATGAAAACGTTATTTTATAACCACTACCAGGATAAAGTTTTTTTTATCAATGCTTTTCTGAGCAAGGTACATGTACATGTTGATTCCCCTCTCTTAGATACATGTATAATACAAGAAGTCGTTTTCCAGAGGTTTACGCGAATTTTCGACTCAAACGGGTCTTCATCAGGCCGGACAATTCTTTGCAAAAACTTCAGAAAAGCCTTTTCTGAAGTTTTTGCAAAGAATTGCCCGGCCTGATGAAGACCCGTTTGGGGCGAAAATTCGCGTAAACCTCTGGAAAACGACTTCTTGTATTATATCATTTGGTGTGTCGATTTTTGTGCCTTACTTTGTGGACCTCATTTCGTAGCATGAGCCCCGGTGGCCGAGTGGTTAGCGTGTGTGGTTATCAAACGGAAGGCCGCGGGTTCGAGCCCCGTCATGACAGTTCCTTTTTTTCAATCAGTTTCACCTCCTTTTATTTTCTTGTCGCCTTTTAATCGATATCGTGATATCGATCCGTGTGTCTGTCAGAAAACGGTGACTCGGAACTGCATTCTTGAGCCAAAATGTTTTCTAAAAAATTAGGGCCTAGGCCTATGAAAATATCATCAGACAGAGGCCAACATGAGAATACCAAAACCTAAGGCTGGTCTGGAGTACCATTTAGCCTTCCTTGCCTGCCAAAGTGCAAGGATCTCATCAGGATCTCTTCTACCTCAGTGATGGGTGATTATGTCCTACTACCAAACTGTGGATTTATTTCCAGTTTTTTTTCCTACTTTACCAACAGGGGGCTTTTTTCTGGGCAGATTTTTTCCTTGGGGGGGGGGTACCTTCATATTGTGCTAACTTGGGGCTAATTTGGTACGGTATAGGTGTAATGTCTGAGAAGTCTCCCGAATGCCAATGCCTGCTTTATTGTGTGGCGGACACTCAAATAATGACTCCCCCATTGTCGGGTCATGGCTCGTGTGACAGGAATCAACGTCCCAGGAATGCGAGTGCAAGCCTGCCAAACAATAGCCCGCTAAGGTCATATCCCAATGGTGATGGTCCCGCGCTGAACAATAGGACAGGACTTTGATTCCTATCACACCGGGACAAACTGTCTCGATCTGTTTTAGAGAGGTTGAGATCAGCGACTTCATCATGGATCCTTTATACGAAAACGGGTCAAATAAAATGTCGACAAAATTTGTCCTCGTTGCACAGAATTCTATTCGTTACGTATAAGTCACTGATCTCAACCTCCCTATTGCCCAGTCCAGACCGAAATGTGTAGGTTCATAGTGTGAAGGGGTCAAGATCACACAAATTTCTTATGCTGAATACTACGCAGTAGAGCTGTACATGAACCCAATGTTCAGTCACACATCTTGTTCTATAAACCACACTACAAGCTCCAATTACTTCGCCATTCAAACCACCATGGCCAGCTTTAATCCTCTATAAACCCATTAAATCAGCCAGCAGTGGCACACTTCCAAATTGTTATTATGTAATGTTAACAGATCTGTATTGAGGAGAATCTATAAATAGAATGTAAACAGTTCTTCTTGATGATTGGCAGTCATTAGGCCCCGCCTTCCTGAGTTTGCCAGAAAGGAGTAATGCCATTGGGTGGTACCCTCTATTCGTACAAAAAATCTCGGTCCCCGCATTGTCACGACAGGTAGCGCTCGTACCTCGCACTGACCTATCACCGCGCGCGCAACACGTCATGGGAAATTTTGGAACTACTTGTTGCATTTTCAAGTTTATAAATTGCCGAATCTCCTCAAATAGGCCTCCCTAGGATGTCTCCGCGTGTGGGTATCACATTATCCGTCATGAATATGACATACATAGGCCTATTTTGTGTGAGATATGCTGTACATGTCGTGTTAGCCACTGACAGCTGCGTTCGGTGCGTCGTCAGACTAACGTTACACACACAGGAGCACAGTGACAGTTAGCTGCCGGGGTCATATATCAGAAATATCATCATTTTCTTCTCAACAATGTCATGTCTGTGACAATTTCTCATCAGAATTGAAAAATCAGTCAATTATTGGCAAAGTCAGCAAGAAATAAAGGCCTGAACACACTGACGCGATTTGTCGCTTTGCAAAAACCGCCGCGATATTCCACTTCGACAAGACGCCGCGCGCCGAATTTGGTAACGTGTTCCCACTGAAGCGTGTAATCTCTGGCGATCTATTTTGTAGGTCGCATAGAGTACACTTGGCCAAGTACACAGATCATTTGAGACATGTCTTCACAGGACTCAGATTCTGATTTCGACGATAAAGACCTTCACCACCGTACGAAATGATGGTACCTGAATCAAAATCACCTAGTAGGTATCTTGCAGCTAACCGACCTAACGGACGAAAATTACTTATGCGGCGACGTATAGTATGATATTCTCCAACGAAATGTCTCTACACTACAATACTACACTATGAATGCCCCTACCGCCAATCTACCCCACGCTTGGAGAATGATTTTCGTCACCACGCCTTCGGCATAATGTAATAAGGTCTGTCAGTCTATTGGCCAAGATCTAATTCATGCATGGCTCTACTCAATCAGTTCGATAGGGGTGCCAGGGAGATTACGTCACATGTTTTGTGACCATCGTCAGCGTATGTAGATATTATTCATATGTTTGCTGCATCATCAAAACGGCTGAGAGAAGAGTAAGACGGCCTATGACACAGCCTGAAAAAGACGCCATCAGAAATGCCTGGCACATTCACCGGAATAATTACCATCGCGTCCTTGCGTATGTCCGAGGAGACTTGCCTGCCCAGAGATATTCCGAGATATTTATGATGGCTCACTGATGAAGCACTTCGTCGCAGAATAAGAGATTTTGTGCGGAGGGAATTAATTGAGTAAAATTTTGAAACGTTCTTAATATTGCAACTTTTGTTTCATGAGTATCGATTTTTGCCAAGCTACATGTATGCCGATCCAAAACAAACATCATTTCTTAATTTGTCACACGGGGGCGCGCAAAGCATGACGGTTGATGCCTGTCGGCAAGACTATTTGCCTTCCCTATGTAATAATGGGGTATCAAACAAATGGTTTCGCCCACTTTGTTGGTCATTGGACAGCCAATCGTGTGGAAAAGGGGCGGGTAATTTATTATAAGTCACCGTTTCGTCCGTTACGTCCGTTACGTCGGTTAGCTGCAAGATACCTAATAACACGCAGCGATTAAACGCTTCAATTGCTATTTTTGCAATCTGATTTTTGTCGCGCGCACGGCCAAGCACGAGAAATCGCTCTAATTTTGTAGCATCGCTCTAGTGTGAACACCTGTAAGAAAATCAATAGGAACCATTCTCGGCGATTATCGCCGCTACTTCACGTCGCGTCAGATCGCTAAGCAAATCGCGTCAGTGTGTTCAGGCCTTTAGCCTCATATCGCTATTTTCCTAGGGTTTACTTTCGTGGCGCATTAGATCACGTGATTACCCATTTGTAGTTGTGATTCGGCTTGCGTAGTATTTAGAAACACGCCGAATTCGGCGTGATGTGGCTCGTGCGGACACAGGTTGGTGCGTTCATATCCAGCGCCGCCTAGCGCCGACCTGTGAGACACAATGCGGCCAGCGACCAATCTTCCAATATGGCCGCCAGTTCGCTCGAAAGGTGTGTCTCATTAAATGAGAGAAACATTCGTCGGGCGTTTGTACTTTGTACTGAGGCACGGCAAGTATTTTCTAAACAGTTTATGCCACAGTGTAATGCAAGCAGCTCTGTTTTTATAAGTCATACAAATTTGCTTAACGGTGTCGCAACCAAATTTGGAGATACGAACGAGAAATTTAATAAGTATGTCAAAACAAGCCACGTCTGAATAAGATTATGTACCGTGCATGCCCATCCCTTGCAATAATGACCAATAAATGTTGCATCTCATAGGCCTATGGAAGTGTATTGTACGGTCGAACGTATAAATAATATCAACACAGTGTGAATATATGTAATATTTGTTGTTGAATTTAGTTTCGCAGCGGAAATGTGCCCACAGCTGCCAGTGATTGATATTTGGAATTTTTCTATTACAATGGCCCAAAAACATTATTAGTTGCAACTACATGGAACAACGAATGGAAATTGGATTAAAAGAGATGATAATATTCAATGCAGCCTGCTACCGACGTATCCGTATTGCTGCACAAGATCGTAACAAACACTGTAACAAGACTGTATCAGATATTGAATTGAAACGAATATTGATAGCTGACATTTTCCTGAAGCCGATGTTGTCCCAATGCGAACCGAAGATCAACTCTCGCAACTGATCCCACCGACCCGACGTAAAGCCTATGTCACATATCCACTCCGGGGCC
>NMRB01000368.1:358448-410672 GCA_002633025.1 Notospermus geniculatus | reverse complement strand
AACCTCTCTATTGTAGTTCCTTCCGTTTCTGATCTTTTGTCTGGCTACATCTATTCGACGAATACTTGTAGCCATCGGGAGTTTCCGTCACAGGCCTGGCGACATCTATTCGACGAATAGATGTAGCCCTCGGTAGTTTCCGTCACTGGCCACGCTACAATAATCCGGCAAACAATTTACGGCCTGATTGTGCGTGTGTTTAATTGCGCACGTGGCCGATTAAGAACAACGGCATATTGATACAATTGTTTGTTCGGGAATAATTGCAGGATTTGCTACACCGGTGATTTTCTAAAACATGAAGGGCTCCATTGTACTGGGAGATTTTCTCCCAGGGCTCCCGTGTTGTCAGTAGAGATTTTACTACTGTCGGTGCGACAGGAGCCTATTCAGTGTGGCAGAATGTAACGGCTCCACTACACAGTGAACACTTCTCATGGGGCTACATGTAGCAAGTACTGTAATAAATTCAGAGTTTTTTTGACTATCACCCACATAATAATTATCACTTCAAATAATAACGTGTTACAGACAAATTGTTATGTTGTGGTCGTTTAGCGGGTGAGTTCTGAGATACCGAGATTCATGCTGCGGCCTTTGAACGTTTGCTGCACATCATTAGCCAGCAGACGGCGAAACAACGCGCAAAAACAGCCACATTCGATATTTGATTAGCCTCAATCTCCGCTGGGCATTTTCCAGCAAGCTAAATGAATATCCAGGGTGACACAAGTATCAAGTTAAGCTACAGATCATACTGCTGACCATTTATATGTAGATTGCAGACGATGTAAAAAAACTTAGCCAACAAGGCATGAATCATGGTCCTCTTCACCAGTTTGAGATTCGGCGGTGCGGATTCGGGAGGGGGATTCCCCCTTTTAAAATAAATCATTAAAATTGACGATGGAATTTTTTGATTTGATAGATTTCGACCGTGAATTACCAAAGAGGCATCGGACGCCCCATCCTCGCACCCAGGGTCTCCACAAACGCTCCCTTTCTCACACTTGGTTCCGAGGGTACGATCGTTATGACCAGAGATTCTCAGGATGCGGACGCCCCTTCCTATACCGGGTCCAAGATCTGCTCCTTGAGTCAGAAACTCAGTGAGATGGTACCTCGGTGTTTCAGCTCTGTCGAAAGTAAAACCTAATTCCACTCAATTCTGATCAATAAGAGTGAAAGAGTGGTAAGGTGTGAGGGTATAACGAGATACAATGTATATCAGGCCTCGTCCTCAACGTGGTGAACGACCACGGCGATATCCTCAGGCGGAGATTCGATCCACATCAAAAAGGAGTTTTCAGCAATGGGTGAAACGTTGCTTTTCTTTCTGTCATTGCTTTCGGCGAGATAAGAGTCGGATGGTTCAAGGCTGTGTGCCTCGCTGCCACCGCTAAGCCTACAAAAGTAATGCCTTACGATGACAGTATCAACCTTACTAATGGCGTAGAAAGCACGTGACTAGCGGTACCGGTAGCTAAAGCTTGGGAGGGCAATCAGGGAGAAATACAGGCAATTTCAAGGCAATTGGAAAGTGCACGGGAAGATAATAATCATCGTTCATTTCTGTTTACCGTGGACATTCTGGGAGTTCATAGAATCATCTCATGATGGGAGGCAATTAGTTCCATGGCGACAACCATATTCAGCTTGTCGCCATCTTGGCTAATATTGGGATATAATTGGCGAGACATCTCAAGTTTTTTTTCTCGGGTTTGCTCCAGGCTGTAAATCATTATATCTGATGATAGTGAAACCCTCTCCAAGCGAAAGGCCCGTGGCATGCACCGTCAGCGGACTTTACCATTCGTGTCCCATTAGAGTCACGATATGTCATCACTTCTGTTGATCAGTTGACACTCTGGCTCAATCACGACGATAGATTCTTGCCTGTGTATTCTGGCTTAGAGCAGCTAAACGTCATCGTATTCCAAGCCAACGATATGCTCCTTCAAACGTCTTACATGGTGCCGAGCTCCAAATACCTACACAACCAAGCAACCAGACGCCCCTCAACGCCAGGATGCTCACGCCGATCCAATGGGAGACTTTACTGCCGTTAGAGGCCGCCACCAGTTAGCGGTCCTAGAACGTCACGAAGTTTGACGTCACAGAGAAGAAATGCACGACACGGCGTCATCCATAATGACGTGAGGCTATTGGCTTTGACGTCACATTTTGTGACGTTCTAACCAGCGGCCTCTAACGGCATTAAAGTTTCCCATTGGAATCAAACCCGGATCCCCCTGCAGTTTGACAGCCACAAACACCACACTTCATGTGGATTGTTGTTTTTCTGTGGTCGCTCTCCTACAAATTGAGCGTGGTCGTGGTTCGGGCAACCTTTAAAGCAGATTTCGTTTGATCCGACTTGGATGACATTTAAATCTTCTGCTTGCAAAAAACCTTCCTGGCGGTGAACAAAGTTGCGAGATCGACGACGGCTTCCTGTTGGTTCTAAAATTACATCTGATAATTGTCGTCCCTCTGTTACAAACCTTTTACTGTCTTAGATTGCCGCCGTTGCTGCATCATTGTTTTGTTTCGCTGCATCCAACTTGATTTACTCTTTTTTCCTTTGAAGACGAAGCCACAGATCGTGCTGGGGAGATGAAATAACCGGCTGCTTCTTGACGACATCGTTCATCATCAGCAGACAACATTCTCCCATAGCGGGGTTCGCTCTCGCTCCTCTTCATACGCCCGCTTGTGAGTGGACGAAGAACCCCTGCTGGGGAGGATGGCTGACAACGGCTGTGGCTACGCGAATATCATAGGAAATCGGTGTATGAGATGATTGGCATGAGGAAATATTCACAACCACGCCGTGCCTGACTTTGTGGTCGCTGCTGAATCATTTATAGAGTGGTTCCTTGTTGAACCATAACAACAAATGCTGCAGGGAACCCTTGACGTGCTACCGACAGTCTCACGCCGACAGTGGGATTCGCACCCGCAACCTGATGACATCAGACCACCGAGGCCCCCACTTTGGTAGCTACTGACGTCATTGAAGCAGTCACATTCACTGGTTCGATAATAAAACTGCTACAGAGAATTATTAGCGAGTGAAGCAACCCTTGTGAATTGGTTCTTCTTCTGTTGCAACACCAAAAAACCCTGAATACACTTGCCGCATCAGAATCTATAGACATTGTGAAGACGGACAATAAGATCGTCTTATAACCATTGATTCAAGAGAGACAGTTCATCTACAATACATGAATAAATGTTTAAGATGCTACAACACTTGGCTCAAGTGCTACAAGTGGATAAATAAGACATCATCTCATCTGTAAAGGATACATAAAGAAGAAACGGACAATCGGATATTGGATTGCCGTGATAATGAAAAACTTTTTGAGCGACTCAGATAAGACATAACGTTGAGTGAAGGGAAATTAACAAAACGCTACAAGCCATTCTTTGTTTATCAACGTAAAAAGTCACCGAACACGCTTGACTTGTTTAACTGAAAGAAGATATTCATGCTCACATCACCTTCACGTGTGGCTAACGAAGGACGGATGTAAACACGAATAGAAGACAATTCACTAGATTACTTCCTTCAGGTGGTGGAAGTAAAGCTTCATCTAGGACACTCTGACACATTAATTAGAAGGGAGACTACCTCAGATGCATGTCTTCTTCAATCAAGCGGTCACAGGGCTTCCAATTCTGATTGAGTCTTCAGAAACTCCTCGTTCTTTGCCCACGCCAGGTCGAACACGACTGGTCAGATCACCATCTCTATGGATCACACAATAATCTGGCTGCCATCGGTTGGTCATGTCTGGTGAATCCCATCGCGTGACTAACCGTTTGATCCCGTCTAACCATTATATCTGTGTTACTGTTTCATCTTCCCTGTCTGTCGAGACAATGGATTGGATCCCCGTATTTCGTCAGGATAATCACAGACTCGGTCATCGGTCATAGAATCGCCGCTGTTGTGACATTGCTGCTGTAACAGCTTTCTCTTGTCAACATATCCACCAATCAGGACCAGCAAGGACGCCAGGAAGATCATTACCACTTACGGTACGTCCTGAACCTGGTGAATCTGATACCATCAGGGCCCGTCCGTGCGGTACCGACGTCGCGACCGACTCCAAATTGGCTTTGACAATTAATTGGATCTGCTATGAATACTTTTGGGTTCATTGTCTTCTCTCCTTATGATGGATCTCACGTTACTTGTTCGTCTGGATACACAAGATGTTGGTTTTAATATTGAATCGCCGAAACCTTCTTATTTCAATTAACCCCCTGCTTTTTGTCACTTCTCTTGCAAAGTCTGTTCAAACCTGCGGATGGAGGTCTGTTGCGGACTGTTGTCATCCCCAAACGTCCTCTCCACACAAGGAGATAAGCAAGAAGTCAATCTCCAGAATTCACGAAATTTCGACCCCTAGAGTTTCAGATTGTAAAGTTCCACTTGAAAAAGACCCCGGTTGGGGTCGAAAATTCGTGAATTCTGGAGATTGACTTCTTGCTTATCATTTTGTGTGTCAATTTTGTGCTATTCTGTGTCTTGGATCCACACAAGGAGAGGTTCGTGTTGGGGATGTAGGTTAGAAACACATTATGACGAGAAACAGTCTTTTGTGAAAGATTACATCCCTCAGGTTTGATTCCAAAAGTTGGCCATACCTTGGCAGGATTTAATTGTAACTCTATTGTATAGAGTACTCAGATTAGCACTTGTTTTGGGAGACGAAAGCATTCTAATCGCCTGTTCGAATGACTTCCATACCCGCCAAACCCTCTGATAAGATTTTGCTAATTTCCTCTCATTTGATCTCAAGGGATTCGTCAATGACACAACAGTCGTGGATACCAATGAGCCAATTAACCGTGTCTTTGTTTCAGGCAATGGGTGAACGATTGTGGGACTCGGAGACGGTAACAGTTTGCCAGAATTGGGCGAAGATTTGCATGCAGGGCCAGGGATTGAGCTAAGCTAACTCTGTGGAAGGCGAAACCGCGGACTTTGACAAGACCAAGCTTCCTCTTGACCGTTTACATTCATGTTTACAGTTATTATCCATTGGAAGACGTGATAAGATTCACCTTACTAATGCTATCTTTGGTCACTCCTGAGCTGATTACTGTTTATTACCTATGTGATAGGAAGGGATCTGATCACCTTCCTCCTATCACTACCTACAGCCATCCCTACATTTGCGACTTTCCCCGCAGAATAATGATGAGAGTTTTATTATCCCCTGTAGATCAGCCCAGATCGACTTCGACGATTGGAAATAATTACCGGTACGTAGGTTTTTACATGGCTGTAAGATTGCCTGTGGCCATATAAACGTAATTGGCGACGGAACTTGTTTTCTTTCAAAATGGCGCCGAGTATTGACCAATGAACATACAGGGGGCGGGCAGACTCGGACTGCACATGCGCAAAAGACATCGTCTTAAAGGAGTTAGACGCCGAAGTTGTAAACAAGCTGGTTTGTTTACAAACATGGTCAGCAAACTAGTTTTATTCCTTCGTAAAGGTGGCAGCAACAGTAGCGCCCCGTGATCGTTAGACTGGTGCCCGGTCCAATGCAACTCACTCACGATATTCACGTCAGTACACATCACCCACAACAGGTGGCAGCACCGCAGGCGTCGCGTGGATAGAGAACCAGTGAGTGAGTGTTTACAACTTGGACGTCCAGCTGCTTTAAGTTTGAAACCAGACGACTGCTGCAGCTGGCATTGCATCTACATGTAGGTATCAAAATTCCAACTAAGAACTGAATAATAGTGGAATTTGATGGGATATCGATGTTGAAGATCTCTCGGTTTAAATATCATTCAGTGTGACTTAATAAGTGACATGGACGGAATCCAATATGGTGCATTCAACGGCTGATTGGCTGGTTTTAACCCAGTGAAATTGACACCAGGTTGATCGATTTTATATTGTTTCCCTTCAATGAGCACCGCCTTGTGTTAAGGTGGTGACAGACTGGCGCGTAAGCAATGCGTTTGGAAGCGTTCAACCAATCAGGGAGGCGGTAACACGGACCGAAACACCTACAGAAGAATCTGATTGGCGGAACGTCTGCAGGACGCGCTGCGTACGCGCCAGTCTGTCACCGGCTTTACTCTGGAGTTTTTTCTGTATAATAGCCTCACCCCCTCTGTTAGAACACAAAGAATCCGACCTGCAATCGAACACGCAACCTCCAGCTGTGCAACAGGGTTGGTGTTAGCGCTACCCACCCTCAAGCAGCGGCCGTGTGAGGAGCAACGACGCCCTTTGGTGCNGTGCCCCCCCCCCCCCCCAAGTTCTGAGTGGGTTGAGTATGGTTGGACTCCCTGACCTCAGCAGGATAGATGAAGGTGATCACATCACCCTAATTAATCACTTGGACAGAAATAATCAGTACGTAAGAAGATCATATAACTATAATATATCATCAGTATCTGCTTACTCCAGTTTAATCAAATGATTAGGCAGCAAAGGCTCCATTTGCATCTTGAGATGTCAACCAGGTCACTTGGCGCCAGATTTATTGCTGCTAAAGAGAAGTAGGCCCACTACAGCCGCACTGGACCAGAATTAGTCCAACTACAGCCAGCACTGGACAGGAAGTAGGCCCACTACAGCCAGCAATGGACGGGAAACAGGCCCACTACAGCCAGCAATGGACGGGAAGTATTCCCACTACAGCCAGCAGTGGACAGGAGGTAGCCACACTACAGCACGCAATGCAGGGGAAGTAGGCCCACAACAACCATCAGTGGACAAGAATTAGACCCACTACAACCAGCACTGGACGGGAAGTAGGCCCACTACAGCCATCTCTGGACGGAAAATAAGCCAGGAGCCAACGGCCATCACTGAGTTGACTTGATAGACCATTCTTTAAGATAAGGCTTTGCCTAATGGCGTGGTTCTTATCGGTGTCAATGACTTGGTAAAGACATGCCTAGCAATCTAAACATAAAGATTATCACCCATTTTCTTGGTGGTGCACTTGGGCTTTGATACTAAATACTTGTTGGCGTGTGTGGGTGAGGCCACAGTAGACGAAGGTTGACACGGCCTGGGGGTAGTAGAATGTCTTCTGATTGAGCAAAGACTGATTGCTATTTAATAAGTGAAATAACGGAAGCCTTCGGGCATGACAACTGACTTTTGTGAACTGAGCGCTCCTTATATTGAAATACAGGTGCAAGGCAGATCTTCACGGATATTTTGAAGACGTCAGTTGCAGGATGTCGTGATTGTAGTTGGCAGTAGCGTAATTGAACGCCCTTCCCCCGGCATTGTGATTAAATCGGTCCTCGTTCCCCTGGGCCCTGTTTCATAGAGTGACTTTAGGCAAATGGAAAATGCATTAACTTAATGGTACCATTAGCTTAAAGTCACTTCATGAAACAGGCCTCTGGTCATTAAACTGTAGCTGGTCAATCTCCAACCATATCAAATTGACGCCCCAAATCGCGCGAAACATGTTGTGGCAGTCACGGCAATGTGGCAATAGTAACAGTCACAACATTCACCCACATTCCTTACACAGAGCCTCCAACCAGATTGTCACGGAGTAATCAAGTCAACATGGCCTTAATACTACTGTTCTATCCACAATTAGACACGAAGCCATTCCTCGGGGTGACTTGGCGATCTTTGATCCATAAGATCAGCCAGACGTAAATACAACGTACGCTGATCAGGCTGATTGTGTCGTCCCCAGAAATGCCCTACCCGCAACCCGCAATTCATATATTGGCCCTGGGGAAGAATCTGTTGCCAACCCTCGTGGATCTTCTGAAGATATACCAGAGACAAAAACGGATCTCCAACTTGCTGCAGGAACTACGCTCCTGACATTATATCAGAGATTTTCCTAAACTCTGCCATACTGAGTAGCGCCTATCACAAGAGGTTTAGTATCCTATCCAGTCTGTTCTTTCAAAGGATCATCTCATCTCCCGAGCGAACAAGCGGCAGAGCTGAAGTTGGAGATCAACAAATCTCTGTCACAAGACGTCCCCCTCAAACTTTGATGATGGGAGACACATCGAGGACACAGCGGGGTTTGAAAATAGACTCGGCCCTGCTTGATCACTTGTCGGAGAGATAAAGCTAGTACTGACAGTAGCAGCTCGTCTTCGAGTTCCTCCTTCTACATGTACGAGATCACAAAATAATACAGAAAAACACAGAAACAATTTTTTATCAAAACTTCAGTTTTTTTATGATAAATTTTCCTGACAGCCTGGATGGAGCCGTCTCCTTCATCAGTGAATTAGATATTTCACAAAAAGCTTTCATGTAAAAGTTATTGACACGTCCGTCATCACAAATTACATCACATACGTGTCTAACGTGATCACACCTCCCTCATGTCTAGTTTCAAGTTAATCAAAATGTGATTCGAATCTGTTTGAAATCTCGCGTTCCGCATTGAAGTGCCGTTTTTCATATGAACACAGAAATATTGAAGTAGACTGTCATTCCAGTGATAATGCGGTTTATAATTATTAACGAAACGAAAAGAAACGCTGCGAAACAAAACGAAAGAAACGTACGAAACTCCTCGTGTATTGCGTCCACAGGAGGAACATTCATTACCGCATACGTCGACACATGCAGTGCTTAAAAAGATTCATAGGCCTGTTGCAAGATATCAAACAGAAATGATTACTCCCCACCCCGATTTTTCCTTTCGTTTCATTTCTCCAAATGACTGTCCTTTCTGCGGTAATCATCAAGATCAATCATCAAAGACCATAGCGCGGTGCGGTACAGTAATGGAGTGTTCGTGCGCTACTTTAATTGTCGAGCTGCTGGGAGCCCATCACTGTTCAATCAATGTCCTTATCTACAAATGGTTTCAAGGATATTTAATTATACTGCACTCTCAATGCAGCTACTCGGTATAATTACGCGCTTTGTTGTGTTCGGCAGAGGTGAATAAGTTCATTTTAGGGCCTAGCGGAGTGAAAAGATAAAGAGAACCTACGATTTCATGCCAACATATCCATTTTTTTCAAACGTTACATGGTTGATGTTTGTCTTTTAGTAATTAATGTACAGAAAGCTTTGAAGAAGTCGCTGCAGCGGTGATGACTTGACAGGCGGACGGACAGACGGGCGGACGGACGGACGTCGACGCTGAGTTGGTGGTTTTCACCGTCCGGGGCTTTGCCGTCGAATGACGTCGTTTGATCCCGTAACATGCACAGGAGTGCTGCGCATCCATCCTAAACGTCTGGAAGAGTGTGGGTTAAAATTGTTCACAAAGATTGATGGATTTATCTCCACCACTTCAATGACATTTTTCCATTAATAATCCACCGCCTGTCTATGTCAGACTTTTAAATCTCGTTTTATTTTATTTAATATTCAAACACTGAAGGTAAAAACAAGTCACTTATCTTCGACCCTCGACGTACAAAATACATCACCGTGTTCATATAACCGAAAAGAATATTACGAAGCCATATATAATATTGAAGGGATCGGATTTGGTCAACTTCTGCCAGCATCACAAGGCCACAAAACGGCTTAATGTTTCAGAGCTAGATGATTGGTGTTCCAGTGATACCAGGCGATCGCTAAAGTTCAACTCTGAGCTCCAAAAAAATTTGATCCTGATTGCAGAATCCATTGCGACTGGTGAACTGATGCAGGAAGAAGAAAGACTAACGCATTAACCAAGATTTTATCCACCATTTTTGTTCTCGCGTGACGTCACGTGACCGGATAAGAGCGATATTGCACCTCACCAGGAAAGCGTGGTTTGTGTAAATGCTGATTGCATCGTGGTGTGTTTTTCCGCGTCATCTGGATGGAAAAGAGTGGCAGAGAAGTGAGCGAAGGGGCTTGGCAGATTCTGAACCCTCATCATACAGCCACTAAAACAAGGCCACATAGCAGCATTAAACGCCTCTTAGAGGCCAAAGTAATGCTATGACTGAGCGGGATAATCTTGCCACGTTAAAACTGAGCTTGTGGGAATCAGGAAAACCTGACCAATAGGTTGAGTGGATATGATGTGTGGGCAGTGACGTTTGAGGTCACTGAACCGATAGAAGGAATATAACACTCGCAAAAAATAGGATTATGCTGTTATTTCCGATATATTTCCTCTTAAAAAGGGGTTTAGTTGTGTGAGAGCATCAAAATAAAGGATTACTACTATTTCCTGTGAGTTTTCTCTGAAGGAACCGATTTATTCTTGTGTGGTGAAAAACGTTGAGTGTAACTGAGAAGAAAAACGATCTGTCATGAACTCAAGGATGGATTGGTTGTACAACTAGACGCAGACGATTATGTTAAAGGAGCATGATCACGTTGTCAACACGAAGTTAGCTGTCCTCGCGTGTGTTGCGTCCCTTTACATTGTCAGGGACTACTAAAAATACACGTGCTGCATTTTGAACTAAGCTCTGGCGCCACATTAAAGGCCCGTTTCCACTAGAGCGTTTTTGCGCGGCGCATGACGCCGCGTTTTTGCGAGCGGAAATCCGCTGAGAATGCTGTAATGGATATCTACTGAACGCAGACGATTATGTTAAAGGAGCATGATCACGTTGTCAACACGAAGTTAGCTGTCCTCGCGTGTGTTGCGTCCGTTTACATTGTCAGGGACTACTAAAAATACACGTGCTGCATTTTGAACTAAGCTCTGGCGCCACATTTAGTCAAGCGCGGGACTCACACCAAACATTGGCTTTGAGTCTGCTGCGATTGGCTGCTCCATGTCACGTGGCGGAAAACGCTAATGTGATTTGTTGCTGATATTCGTGTCACGTCATGGCGATACATGGATGACATCAGATGTAAACACATGGCCGTGCGCCGAGAGTGTTTGATCCGTTTATTCCAGCGTTTTTAGCTTCTTCGTTGTACTTTACCTATTTGTAATTAATTTTGTGGTCGCCTTATAAATTTCGTCTAATCCCTGTCGTCTCGACTTGACATTCCAGACAGAAGACTTTCTTTGACAGAACAAGTGAAGGGCAAGTTCTTCAAAGATTGCATGCCGCTGGCTTTAATTTCCCTAACATTTTCTTTTTCAGATCTTGGAGAGCAATCGAATGTTGGATTTAACCCCGGGCCGTGATTTTCTCCTGGAGATCAGATTTCTGCATGTGACGTCACAACATTCGGTAACAAACGTTGCCTAATCCCATGTTTTTCAGTTTCCGCGTGACGCTCACGCCTGCATTGCCTAAAGCACGATAAGAAGAGATTTTGTCAATATTTATGCGCCAGAATCATTACCAGCAATCTCGCTGTGGAATGAGGTTCATTGATGACATGGGAGACACTTTTCATGATGAGGATACACCATCATTTACGGGATCGGCCATCTTGTCTTAAGTGGCGCCACCTATATCAGGAATAGAACTTTCTCCGGAAGTGGCCCATGCCGATGGTGTCCGTATCATGGGGAATCTGGATAACAATGTGGAACTCTACAAACAATACGTCATCACCTCATGACTTGACGCTCTCCGATCCTGCGGGTGGGACACCGGACTATTCCCTCTTCACGGCGCCTTTACTTTACATCACCATAACCGTCACATTTTTCTATGTCTTCGTCCTAACTTTCGGGATCTTTGGGAACATCATGGTTATATTTGTTGTGTTCAAGAACAAGGACATGCGAAACTCGACGAATCTGTTCCTGGTGAATCTAACAGTTGCTGACCTTCTTGTGTTGGTTGTATGCACCCCCATAGCCCTGGCCGAGTTCTACAACAAAGAGGTCTGGTACCTCGGAGCTGGAATGTGTAAGTATCAGACTGCGGCCCTCACAGTAAAAAATGGTGTTCCCCTTACACAATGAACACTAAAGGCGCCGCTCGAGAGTTTGCTGTCATGTAGTCTATTATTGCTGTCAGACACAGCAATAATTGCTGGTTCAAGCTTGAAGTCAGAAGGTTCAAGCTTGAAGATTGAACTCCGGATTCAAGCTTGAAGATTGAATGAGCCTTCTGGGCTTTCGTAGTTACCTTATAAGGACTTCCGATTGCCATATAAGGCGATCGCAAGGGACCGCAACCCCGTCTCAAGCCAAAATCGCGACAGTGGATTCGCCGCTTTAAGCTTTTGTATTCTGCCCTGCAAACAATAGCTAAAGGTAAACCTTAGAGTTAAGGAAGGTTCTGGAATACGGCCCCAAAAATCGGGTTTTCTTTGTGCAGATCACCAATTTTAAGTGTTCATTCCGGTGTGAACACTTACACTTAATGAAAATCGGTGTTCCGCACCTCCAATTCATTAAGTTATTAACCTTGCTTTAGATGTTGATTTTGTGAAGGGAACACCACTTACACGGCTCGAACAAACTTTGTTTAATGGAATGGTACATGTAGTTCCAACTGTCCCGTGGGTAATGGCCTCTTAACACTGATTGATTGAAGTCGAAAGGAGTCGTGAAAATAGCCCATTCGACGTGAGCTTGGTCTTGCCTTGGAGGAATTATACTGTGAGTATAATTCCTCCAAGGTCTTGCTAAATGTAAAAGTATCATGAGAAACGTCAGAAAGTCGACTTTTGTTGAGAGATGCTGTTAAGTGTCATAACTATATCAAAAGAAACTTTTTCTTTTGATATACCAGAAGTTTCTTTTGATGCACCTATATGACAGCTTTGAATGGACTATCGCCTGTACAGCGACTGATTTCAATCTTTGTCATCCAAGAAGGCCTTTAGAAGTGGGCGGATAGGATCTTCCTTGCTTATGAAGGGGCATATCACTTGTTCCAAGGTCTACATCCATTAATACCTGATGTAGCGATGTAAATGAGCAGAAAGTATCCCTGAATTAGCCAGTACGTTAAGAGAAGGAATACAAATCAAGCTTAAGAGCAACATTAGTCGTTTCACAATGGCTTCTGATAGATCGTTTGAAGACTAAGAGCAGGTAGACACCATGGCTTACGGCCTCCTAATTTCAATTTCAAACTCATTGGTGTCTGATTACAACGTAGAGAATAATGAGAGTGATAATTGAGGGTAATGGCGCGCAGGTTGAGAAGAAACCTTATAAACAGTCTTTCAAGTGAAGTAATCAAATTCTTCTTGGTACCCTGGAATGCACCATTCAATTCTATGCCGTCAGCCAACAGTTAATATCGAATGTCGAAGTGAAACTTCTCCAGGGTAGCTCAGAATGTATTTTACAGCGAACCGTCACACAAAACACGAACTAAGTAAGAGTCTTCACGCCGCCTTACATTGCACTCCACAGACCATTCCAATGCCTTCTCGGCGTTGTCCTGCATTTGACTACATACGGAGAGAGACAAATTCGCCCAATTTCCTCTGGTGTTGCCCTCCATTGGCCTCAGAACGGGGGACGGCGAGGTACTAGAACTGACATGAAGGAATTCTAACAATCCAGGTGGAGGATAGTAGACAGAGGATACAGGGACAGTGTCCTTATCCCTTCAGTCCATTGCGGTCATTGCCAAAGTTTGGACGAAACTTCAGCACCATTTCCGGACCTGTTCCGCTATGTCGACTAAAATAATGACATGTTGTAGGTGTATCCTCTTACAATATACAGCAGGGTGCCACACATGCATTTTCTTGCGGCAAAATCCGTCATACCCGTTTATTCGGTGCTGAAGCAAAGACGACCGGAGACCCACTGGTCGTCGTCACGAGTGAGGTGATCAACACTTTGTCTGTCTGCTGCGTTTCTACGTGTAATCCTCGGTAGTCCAGAGTGTAGTGGTGAGTTCCTCGTCTCTCGCGTTGGAAACCCGGGTTCGATTCCGACCAGCACCGTGTTTTTTTTGGAGTTTTTTTCAAAAACTGTTTGTTTTTAAAACGAGAGTCTATTATGCACTTTTTGTTCCATAATTTGAAGAGGTTTATCCGATTCCGAACTGATGTTACATGTATATTGAAACCTGCGACTGTCGACGCTGGTGTGTTAAGAAGTTTCTTGCAGTTTAATATTGATGGTACTGCCCGAGGTAGAGGAATAATATCTCACTGGGGTATCTTGTCTGCTTGGTCATGGTTATCTTGGGTAATCTAGGAATGTTTGATAAATGGGATCCAACAAGCAATTTTCTGCTCAATCATCCTGAGGGAACCCTGAGATGTGGACTGAGTGAGGAGGGGATTTCTCGCTCAGGAGCTTCTCAGAATCTCTTCGACGGCGTAATCGCTGTGACCTTGGGATCTATCCAAACCGAGATGATGGATGAAGCAAGTTATGAAACTTGCCATACTGTATTGCAAGTACGTCTCAGTAACGGTACATTGGCCTCCGGTTTGTTGTGGAATCTGGAGGTTAGGCGCAGTAGTAGGCGCTACAAGAGTACAGGGGCGCTTCGTTCGTCACTGCGCGGTGACGATCATATAGCAAGCATAAGAATCCCACTGATCTTGTCCAAACAAGGCCATCGACTGCGTCTTTAGCCTTGTCCCAGTATTTCATCTTTTGTGTTAACTCATAAATTATAAATGAATCTGACCCCTACTTGACCCCGCCTCCGAACCAATCAGAACTCGTGAAACAAATCGCCGTTCAGCACACATTTGTAACACGGATTTTGATTGGCACGTCGATTAGCCTCCGCACACCGATGATTGGCTGAGGCCCTGAGTTCCTCAGAAGTGGGAAATGTGATGGATTCAAACCAGGCTAGATGGGCGTCAGGCCAGATAGATTGGTGAGAATCAGATGAAGAATCCCTGATTACCTCAGGACGACCCTTGGTCCACTCCTCCCATTCAGATCCTTCCATGATGTCCACCCCATCCCAATTTTCGTGTTGTATTTCATTACGATAGAGACAATTCTGTTGGCTCTATTGACTTGTAGCGAGTTCATTTCATCAAAAGGTTTGTCCAACGTCAGATGGGAGGAACCCTATCTAGGGTCGGTTAATCACATCCCTCTGAAGGTCATGTTCTCGCGATCGGCCTTTTCCAAGGCTGAATTGCTTCCGTGGTTTAGATCGGCTTCCGGTATTACGACGGCACCAATCATGCCAAATCGATGGCCAGTCTCTATTTCCGGCTGTTTTCTGTGATTACACCAGCTGAGTGTGTTGTTCGGTGAGTGACTTCCTGCACGACACTCAACAGTAAAAAAAATGGCACTGACTTAAGGGCGGTTTACACTAGGTTGCACCAAGTTGCAAGTTGCAGCAACTTGCAACTTGTTGCAAACTACCTGGGACGGTTTACACATAGAAAAATCGATGCAACCTCCAGCGTGAACGAGTTGCAACAAGTTGCAGACCCATTTACACATGCAACTTTTATGAAACTTTTTGGTCTCATCAGGTTTATGCAACAAGTTGCATTAAGTTGCATATGAAAAGTTGCATATGTAAACGGGCCTTAACACCGTTTCTTCCCAGTAGCGACCTCTACAAAGTCAGAAGAGTCTTGCTCTGATTCTGTAGGAACAAGACCAACTCAACTTGGTTTCAGGTGAAGCCAGTCGACCTTATCTTTCACTGATTCCTGACATAAAGTGCCCACTTGTGTAGTGACTAGTAAACTCTGTGTTCTGCCTCTGACTACTCTCTCCGTAACGTAAAATATTTGCACATTGCCGGCTTCATTCATGTGTTTTTTACGTGTTGTTGATAAAAAACTACATACTTCAATACGATTAAGCCTACCTGTATAATGGGCAGGATGTGTGGAAAATGTAAGCACCGTGCTGCTGTACTTTGTGGCGTTCTTAAAATATCACATGGTTTCGGTCAAGAGTGAAGTTTAAACCTCATTTTTGCCGTCGTGATAGGCCTACTCTTTTCCATTCAGAAGGGCTGGCGTCCTTTTTCCCTTGGTGTCGGCGTACGAATGGCTCGTTGGTAGCCTTGTGGACCTAATGATGAGCTGTGGCAGAGTCGTCGGTGGATGATACAACACAAATGAATGGTGTTTGCCAGGGAGAAGAGCATTCAGAGACTAATTGAGTCATCAGACAGGAGCGCAGCCTGTCTACCATTCCTGGTTCTGTCAGACACATTCACCCCAGCTAATAACTTGCAGCATATCACCTATTTTGTGTATTCAGTAGATTACCACACTACCTCCAGAAGGGTGATTAGTAGAAGGGACGCCCAGATTCCACTGATGGCTGTCACTAGCAGACGTACTTGAATGACTCACAATTATATGCATGTCATGTGCACGGAACGACGCTGTGTGGGCGGACTTCACTTCAAAACACCGAAAATGAAGAAATGACAGAAACAGTTCGTGATGCTCATTTCATCATGGGAAGGAAAAGCAGTTGTCTTGCTCACGTACGGGTTCTTCTTAAACTCGAACCCATGACCTTATGTGGCAGGCATCCTATCGTTCTGTCACCATTTGAAGTCGGCCCTATCGTCCATCTTCAAAAGCTAGGGGTTTCTCACTTGTTTACTGGACCTGCCTCACCGCATCATGCAAACCTCGACCAGACGTTTTTTGTCATGTTGACGATACTCAATGAACCTTTCCTGTTGTAAAAGTTCAAGCTTTTCTGAGCTACTGCGCTCAAAATAAGTCACTGATAGCGTGACCAAGGAGCTTTTCTTGCCGTGACAAATATCACGTCGAACGAGCGTTCTTTCCATGTCTGAGCTGGTTCAGTCTTTGATCGCCGTCCCACTCACTTTTGGCATCAGACCGCCGTTGAGTGAATCAACAGTCTATCATATCAGGGCTCGCTTTTAATGCACTTCGGAAAGTCACTTCCAATACAAAGCCAAATGGTTGTTCTCTCATCTGAGCAGCAAGCAATTAGACCAAGGTCCTGTTTACAACGAAGGTAAAAGCAGCGTGTACTGGAAGACGTTGTAGGCCTAACTCTTCTCAGTGGACGGACGACTCGGATTTGTGCACGCAATGCACATGTAGTCTACATCTAAAAACGGCGTTCATCCCCTTTAATGGTGGAAATCAATTTCAAGGGAGTTGACCGTTCCTATTGAACACATACACAATATGAGACTACTCTCCATGCACATGTACGTTCGTACATTGGGCATTTGCATACCATACAAGTCTGAACCATCTGCCGAAAACAGAAAATGCTGTTCAGACGATAACTTGTTTTACGATATTATGCAAAGGACGATATCAATATGTCAATTTTACTCCAAAGTGAGAGTACAGAATTGGTATTCATACGATGTTGGTGGGAAATATTCACCCCTGCCTTGGGCTAGAGGGGAAACCGAATCCCCATGGAGGAAAGTAACCTTGAACATCTCCTCACCTCAAAAGATGCGTCGACATTAAAATTCCTTAAAACGTAGTCAAAGAATGCTCGGCATAACGAATAGGTTTTCAAATTAAAACTCCTAGTATCTCTTATCGATAATATGTGGATGGTTCTACAAGTTGATTCAATCCATCACTGTGCGCCGTTCAGGTAATTCTCTCACTGAACATGCCCTGTCTGTTTTGCCAGGAAACACCAAACCTCTCGTTCGTTTCACGTCCGTTTTCAGCTCATACCGGTTACAGCGATGTTGTGATTTCGTGCGCAGTTTCTACAGCTGTCTTGTTTCCATGTAGTGGCCACTACTGGTAAGAGGAAATGCAACCTATCAAACGTATACACTTTGATATTGAAATGAGAAAGACACCTGGCCGAACAAGTCCCAGTTCTTCCAACGACCCCACCCACCACCACCACCACCACCACCACCACCCACCATCGTCGCTTCGATAAGCCAGGACAAAGGTTTGAAAATATCGAATATCTGGGATTTGACAACAAGNCCCATGCATTGTCAAAAGTTATGGTCAGGGTTAGCGACATACATTCATAATCTACAAGCTCTGAAATGAAGGTTTCCACAGCAGATGAGCACCATAATCATGTAATCTATATTCCTATTGTCTGCAACATCTTTCATGTTTTCGGTCTTTCACTCTTTATTTCTCATCACTTCCATGCTTTGAACGCTAACGGCCTGAAATATATTACTTTTTAGTGCAAACCCATTTCATTAGCGAAGATACTATCAATATTTTCTTAGTATATCATTTAAATGTTAAAGCGATGGTGATTTTCCGAAAGCTGTCGCTGTTTCTAATGTATCGCTATTATAAATCCACTTTATTTTCTAGCGCCGTCATTACCAGTAGCCGAACATCACGCGTGTGGATTCCGAGTTCACATTTACGTTCCATAAATTGCTAACTTCCGCCTGCTATGCAGAAGGTATGCGGCTACTAATACAACCTGGGTTTGTTTATTTCTTGTATAGTAGACCGATTCACGTTTAGCAACATCCACGCCGAGACCAATAGCGATCAATTACGTTTACCCCTAGCAACAGATGTGGCCTACGATCTACAACAACGTTTGGAAACCGCAACCATTCATGTCATAGATGTGTAACGCTGGCTTCCCGCAGCATCATGCTGCACGAAGCGACGTGACGTCACCAGGCCAAGTGACCAATGGCCATTGAGATTCAAGTGACCAATGGCCATTGAGATTCGAGTGACCAATGGTCAGTGGCCTACCATACCTGCTTGGTTCATTCCCGTTAACTGCTGATCAGACGACACAGCACGGACTGTTTCCTCTCCCGTTCTACAGTGTCACTGGCCATTCAGTGTACCGCGAATTCGACGATGTAGGCTGTGTGACCAGGCATTGTGTTGCCAGATAAATGGATAGGCTGCATGCTGAAAGCTTCGACTGTCACCAAGTCAACTTGGTGACCAAAAGCCAGCTAGTCATACTAGTTCTTCCCCGATCGAACAGTGGTCGCCACTTGCTGTATCTTCTGGCGCCGAGCTCCGCACGTTAAATTCCATATGTCGTCAGTCTGCCGGTCCGGTGAATGATCATTCAATCAATTTGAGTAAATCTCATGTCATATTTCTGCGTGATCGATCCGCCCCGACCACTGTGTGGGTCTGCGGGGATGTCGATCTCTGACTCGAGACAAGAGATGCTCATTACTACTGACGACAGATATCGTCAACAATCAGCACTATATTTGAGTTTATCAATCGTAGTAATCCGAATGACGACCGAATACACACAGAATTTGTCACCTAATGAGTGGCTTATAGGGTAATTAGTTTTTCATTTTCGACTAAAGTACTCCGTTTCCCCCCGAGACTATCCAGTCAGTCTGGAACGAAGAGGACACGGAATCTGTATTGCACGTTTCATTCACCTGCCAATAGTGAGTTTTCGCAAAGCCCCCGAAACGCCAACGTGAACCCCAAACCCATTGTTCGATGCCACGAAGAGAGCACCGAACAAAAGGATTGACGTTCGCGTTGGCGTTTCGGGGGCTTTGCGAAAACTCCCTACTAGTGAGTTTTCGCAAAGCCCCCGAAAGGCCGATCTGAACGTCTAATCCTATTGTTCGGTGCTCTTTTCGTTGCATCGAACAATAATGGGATTGGCGTTAGCGTTGGCGTTTCGGGGGCTTTGCGAAAACTCTACATTAAACCTGCATCGCGAAACGGCAGTAGGCCTACTTTAGCTGAATTTACTAGGAAAACCGTCAGAAAGTTAGAGAACTTGCCTGCTTTTTGTAGGTACAGGCCTAAGCCCAGTATAGTTTGGCCTTAGTACGTCTTTGGTATGCTAGTTTGGTCAATACTTCGTTGAAAGATAGGACGCACAGGAACTCCACAGATCTCATTTGGTGGCAAGACCTAGCGACAAAAGTGAGAGGAAGAACGCCATCCAGTTGTGGTAACAACAGGGTTATATTCCATCATAAAGGCATGATTCCTTGATTCCATCCATCATCCCATCGTGAGCAGGCACTTGAAGGGTAACCACATTCCAACACAGTGAGAGATGACGACGGTTGCTTGGCAAGCTTCAAACTTGGAACAAAGGTAACTGCAAGGAGATTGATTCAAATGATTGCATTTCTCTCGCAGTTACCTTAGTTTCGGGCTGGGCAAATTCACCGGGAAGGTCGACCACGCATCGGACCAAAGTTTGAAAGTGCTCCATTTAGAGTTGTTACCGACGATTTACCATCTCATATACTGAATACCAAATCCAGAGATCAGACCAGACTGGTGTCATGCCGGGGGGAACAGCGATGGGGGCCAAGCCAACACTCTTCTGATATGTTCCCGACAATGGCTGGGAGGATGGAACGTGTGATTACATGGACTTGTCCAGCCGGATCAAGCCAGATCTAACGTCTAACGTTTTTCCACTAAGTACATGTAGGCTAAACGGTAAACCTGTTAGAGTTGGGTGAGCCTCTGCCGCCAAGGTATAGCGTGCTTTTTCTCGGGAGGAGGACTCTCATCATTCATTTCGGCTCTCACTCTAATCTAAGCACGGCCGTATTAAACGTTTTTGTCCGGGGGCGGGGGGGGGGGCCGGAAGACCTTTTTTGCCGTTTTACTTTTATGCCCAAAATCCGCATGAAAATCACGTTTTTTGGTTGGCTCTGGGGAGGGCAACTGCCCCCTTGCATCCCCCCGCTAAATACGGCCCTGCTCTGAGCCATGGAACGTGAGTACCCTGCTGTAGTTGGTCTGGTTCGCCGATCAAGCCAGAGAATCTGTTAATAACGTTTTATTAGGGAGGGAAATGAATGATAGATATTACAATAGGTAGCTAGAGCTAATTAATGAGTGGGTGTTGTGCAATTATACAATTCATGCATGACACACACTCCCTGATAACCATTAAGTGCAGCGATGCAATTCTGACGTCTGCAGCGAGTAGTTTCCAAGTGTAGATCAACATCAACTGTTTCCATCGAACTTGGTCACACCTCGGGCGGTCACTCCTTTGCTGCCTCCACAATATCCGGAGATGTCGCTCTGTATACGTTTCCATCAGATCACACCATATTTTATGTCCGTCATTTCCATTCAACGTGAAATAAACAAATGAGTGAAAACACTCATGTTCATTTCAGCGGAAACTGCCACCAGTGGACTTGACTATCAATGGTGTTTATCACCGTTTATCATTTGGGAATGGCGGGTACTTTGGACGTCTGACAACGCCATTAGGCATTTAGGGCTGAAAAATGTGGCAAACTCCAGAATTATGTCGCTGAATCAATACCTAACACGTGCAGCTTCCCTTATCCACGCCGAGTGATCCGTAAAGGCAACCTTTCTGGCCCACCTTCACTGTAGGCTCCGCGTTTTAGATTGCTCCACAACAGGTGGCGCCCACGGACGAGTGGCGTAACCTAGCGGCAATATGTGGAGAATGAAAGGCAACGTCGTGATGCTGGGTACTGTTCGGGGGACCGATGGTGAGGTCTTCCTCTGTGAAGTAGTTAATAATTCAAAACTTATGACGTCATAACGTTTTACGATCCTTTGCTATCTCTTTTCAGGTAAATTCCTGCCTTTCCTCGAGAACACGGTTGCGCATGCGTCCGCCTTGACCATCTTGGCCATCAGCATGGAGCGTTATTTCGCCATCTGCCATCCACTTCACGCGCCGGTGCTATGGACCGGAAGCTGTCTCATGAAGTTGATTATCGTCGTCTGGTCATTCTCGAGCTTGGTCAGCATCCCGTTTCTCTTCATCGCTGATGTCAAAAACGAGGAATCATACGACGGATCCCCAGTCAAAGTGTGCAGCACTGCCATCGTCTACCCGTGGCATCAGGCCTACGTCATCAGTATCTTTGTAATATTTTTGATCATTCCTTTCTTTCTAATGATGGGCCTATACGGTGTCGTCGGTAAGAAATTGTTGTATGACCGATGCGCACTCGGCAGCCAGATGAACGAAAAAGCAATGACTACTTTACAATGTCGCAAACAAGTTGTTGTTATGTTAGTCAGTGTGACTATTGTGTTTTTTCTATGCTCCTTACCATTCCGAGTCGTTAGTCTATGGTTCGTCTATGCACGGCAGTCCGATTTAAAAAACTTAGGCCTGATTGGGTACTACCTACTAATATCATTTGCAAGGATAATGCTTTATATCAATAGCGCCATTAACCCGATTTTATACAATGCTATATCAGGCAAGTTCCGTAGGGCATTTAAACAGTTAATCCTGACGTACTTCAGTTGTGAATACTGTGATGCAGGGGACCTGGAGGAGAGACACACTCCTTGTTTGAGGATAGAGGGCGAGGGACTGAGGCGAAGTGCATCCTTGAGAAGGTTAGGGCCATTCCATGACGAGGAAGCTATTTGACGTATCCTTACCCAGGGGTTACGATTCCATCCTAAATGATGTTTCACTATTCGTACATTTGTCATGGCATCACTAAGAATGGTCTTCACAGTTGATGTGAATCATTCGTGCTTTTGGCCTTCTTATAACTTGCATTTCACAGGGACGATGCATTGAAGGACTTCTTCAAAACCCTTCGTATTGTCGTGGGAGCATTGTTGGTGAAGTTTCGCAAATCTGACGAAACACGAGGTACGAAATACGAAGTTGGGTTTCATTTCCATGAGTAATGTATTTCAGGAGATGGTCGGTACCACAAATATTGCCTGCTGCAAGAGCGTCTTTCTGCGTATGACGTAAGACCGATTGAGTAACTTTGAAATTTATCTTTCGTTTACACTTCGTAAATACGAAGTGGAAAAATTAAAAATTCAAGATGCATCATAACTTTCTCGGTCTTACATGATGCTAAAACACGCACTGGCAGCACGGATATGTGTGGTATCAACCATTTCCAGAAATACATTATAGGTCCAGTCCAATCTGAATGTCGGTGAACGTTTCGGTGTACTTCCATGAAATATTCTTACCGATGTTTTAGGCAATTTTGAAAGTTTGCTTTTCTCGCTAACACGGAATCACTCTTTCTTCCCCGTGCATATTTTTGACTTTTGAACCCATTTACACCGGGTGTTCGATATTGGCCCAATTTACCAGAGTGAAACCTTCCAGTTTGATTCAATTTCGTTGGTCGGTTAATGCCTCTCGGTGAGAACGTTTATAAGGTTTCTGTCTCGTAAAACCTAATTGTTTCGATTGTCTCCTGACTTGGATCATGTTAGCAAGCTGACTTAAGATTGGAAAGGGTGCTTCCCACGCCTACACAGTCCGCAATCTTTGAGATCAGTCCAAGCGGCACCTCTTACCGAGTGACACAAATAGCCAGCAGAGAAATGAGGTGAAAGCAGAGAAGTCTGATTAATATAAAGCGATTTGACCCGACTATTCCTCTCACGCCATCTTTATTTTTCCATCGATCAACAGCCCGGCGTCTCATCGATTTCCACCCGAACGTTTGATGGTCAATCACCTCATTCATCATTCATCCATCATCTCACTCGTTGTTGCCATGTCAAGTCACAATCAACATCACCAGCTGAAGGAACACTTACAAACGACTGTATGACATATGGAGGTGAAGGAGTATTCTTACTTCTATTGAACTACAGATCTGTCACCAAAAATAGAAACTTCTCCTTCATGGAGACATTTTTCATTGACAGCATCAAATGTCTCCATCAGAAAGGTGATCAGGCAGGAATCCAGTGTGGGTTACCGGTCAGGGCCTAGAGCAGTTCAGGCATGTTCACTTTCCGTTGTTCATTCATTTGCACTTTTTACCATCGCAAGCGTCATCATCATCATCGTCATCATCCTCTCTTCGTCATCATCATTACAGTCATCCTCATCTTCATCGTTACCTGGTTCCTATCGTACACTCAGCATCATCATCCTCTTTATCGTCATCGTCAACGTTGTCTTCGATGGCGGCACCGCCTACTTCATCAGATTATCTACCAAAAACATTCCCAATATTGATGACGACAAATAGATATACCGGGCAGAGGTAGTATCGTGACTTGAGGTCTATCAATACACAGTTATCTTCGTCACCATCATCATTCTTTCATCACCACACCAACAACATCATCTTCATCTTCATCGTCATCATCATCACTATCATCATTATCACTAACATCACTATCATCGTCATCACTATCATCATCAGCAACGTCCTCAACGTCGGTGTCGTCGTTATCGTCTTCGTCATCATCACCGTCATCGTCATCACTCATCTGGGCACAAGACAGCAGCATCACTTCGACTTTAGCATCATTCATATCATCATCAACGTCATTACTTGGCCATTTCTCCAATCATTTCATATGGGGCAGGTATTAAGGAATGCATTCACATTTCGCTATAATCCCGATATCAATAAATCATTTTATCTTTGGTTATTATACGAAATAATACCGGTTTCATGTTCATTATCTTTTTCATTAATCTATGCCATTAATGTCATCAAAATCATCAATACCCATCCATATCACCAGATTCACCTTTCTATACGTACATAATATTGCATCCATCAGGCGGTAAACAGGGACAGCAATACGTGTGTATATGCTTTGCTTCTGGGCAAGCATCGGGAACATTTGGTTCGCCAAATGATCCGGATCTTCCTTCATCATGGTATGTTTGCATTCCTGTCCAACATGCGAGCTTTAGAGCACAGCCGGGGATAAAGAATGTTCCTGGGCAATAAGAATGGCATCTTTAATCTCCTCCTGTTCCGAGGCCATACTGTCTGCCTCCTGGTGCACATCGAATTGCAACGACATTCAAGGAAACGTGTCCAGCGACAAGAAGGATTTTTTATATTTACTAAGTCATCCTCGGACCGATGCCGTTATCATTTCCGTTCTGTGCCATCAGCGACCATTTTATTAGCATCAACATCCTCCACTTTCATCCTTCACATCCAGCATCCAATCTCCACCAATCATTCTAAGACAATTCGCCTTGATGCCATCCACTATCACAGACAAACCAACAACGGTACGCTGGGCTGTCATCACTGATTGTTTCCTGTTGATTTCATCCGCTAAAACACTTTTTACAACCACAATTCGGCGTTGTTTGTAGTCGTCGGCCTTGCCATCAAACAAGGTATCCAAAAAAGTTATTTCGCAAGAGATTTCTCGTAGTTAGATTAGAAAGGATCAGTGTAACCTGATGTGGGCGATTCTTTGACCATCGGATCCATATATCAGAGGTAAAAAGATAGTTTGACATCTTTTGGCATCCTGTAGACCATTCTGAATGCTATATAAGCTAAGCAATGTCATTTTGATGGGTGAACTACATCTTGTCATGTTATCAAGCGTATTGCCTTTCAAATCCGATCGACCTAAATACATGTAAGCCTCAGTGACATGAACACGCTGCACAAATATAGATTTCCGAACACATCTTTTGACAATTCATCTGTGATGTCAGAACACGTACCCGGGTCACCCTTGAAGTCTGAAGGCAACCCGACCCAAGCCTAATCTTTTAAAAGCATCGAGGCTTATAGCAAACCTGTTATTATAACAGGCGAGATGGTGACATTACAAAGGTTGCAGCCATTTTAATAAGTGAAAGGAGGAAATAAAATTTTAATCTCTCGTTGAGAAACTGGCATCAACGTTCAACTGACGGTGTACACTCTGATAAATCGAATGCCTTTTGGGCCCTGGGGAGGAGGGCTTGTCGGCAAAATGACGTCAATCCACGCACATTTCACACTAATCACGTGTTTAGACGGTCCATTGTGCATGTGAATTTATCACTTGTCGCCAAAGCTTTACGATAGCCTACTGCACAAGGTCAACATTGAAAAGCACAATGTCACCAAATACGAGTTTTCGCACATCAACCTCGCACACCTCGCAGAATGTCCATTTCAATGTCATAGACGCCTAAACAATAACTTCAGCCTTGTTAGATTCGCTACAGTCGAGTTAACTTTTGTCCCCACGAAGGTCCCTGATACGTGTACGTGTATGTAGTCTACCTACCAGGTATGCGAAAACACAGTTGGTGGGGGGGGGGGGAGGAACATAGCGCGTCCCCCAACTCTCATGCTATCATGAAATTTTTCTTGGGGCACTACCTTTCGTGAGTTGGCCCCATCGAAACGGTACCATGACTGACAGAGTGACCGACGAGACATTGACACGGAGAGAGTAGTTCACGGTATTAGGCCACATAAAAAAATACTTGTTTAGCGTCCCCTTCTGACCTGAAAAATGCCAGCCAAGACCCCTGAATTTTTTGTAATGCATTTTTCATTAAAAAATTGCCTACTCTAAAATTTGAAAATTTAGAAATTTTTAAAAATTTGTTTCTGACCTATCTTTTCAGCTAAAAGCTACTAAAAATAAAAATAAAAACCTCCCTCCCGGCCCTGAAAAACTAAAGTGCCCGGACGCTAAAGAAGTATTTTTTTTTATCTGGCCTTATGAAAGGAACCGTCTATAGTGAGGAATACCTTGGCGGAATTAATTCCTCCAAGGGAATACATAAATATGTAGTGAATGTGACTGGTACGGTACCTGATGCCGCTGTTATTCTAGCGATGAGGACAGTGTTGAGGTTACATGTACAACCTTGTGCATTAGCAATCTGAGGGTCATGTTTTACTTTGAATGTCACGTTCGGGCCGCTCTTGTTTGACATTAGAACACACCCATGTACCTTTCTTTGTGACTAATAAAATTACAGTTGCTTGACGTGTTTTTCATCGTCATATGAAACCAAACCGATTCTTAGTTTTATCTTTTAGTTCGTCCATCCTTTGTATTCCTCCAAGGGGACTCTGGTAGGCATTGATATTTGATGTCGTGCCCCGGATGAAATGAGACCGAGTCACCTGACCCCGGTGTTCTTGATGCAGCATCTTTGTGAGCAGGTCATGCAACGACCATCAGGGGTGTGGACTGAATGACGATGTCTCAGTCAGGAGACATGCCAAGCGCATTGTCACTTCGAACAAAGTGTCCCCTGGTGTCAAATTCTAGGGTTCCTAAGGCTAATCTGCCCCAACTCAATAAATATGACTGAATTCTTATATCAAAATGCGTTTAAGAACCTATCATATTGCAGCTCATCCAACAATAACTGATGTTTCGAAAAAAGCCTAACCTTCTCTTTGTGGGAATTACGAGCAGATCGCATGTTTCTAAGCAATAAATTCGTCTCTGAATGAGATCGTTTTTGAATGGGATTTAAAGTGATCTCCATTTTATATCTCCCGTGGGAGTTTTCCTCTTGTCAGCTAAGGCAGAGAATCGCCATCAAGTGTTGCTTATACGATTATCTATGGTACAGATGAAGGTCGTCTCCCAGTGATGGAAGAAGAGCCATAAAATGAATGAATGAACCATGAACTTGGTCCTAGATCAGGCAACATTATGGTGTATAACAGCACAGCTTCCTTGGGAATTACTTGCGAATCAGGGCAACGGAATTTCGAATAGGGAGGTTAAGATCCCCGCCAACCTCTTCTGCTGGCTGCGACCGTTGCTGATTCGTTGAGAGACTTTATTGACGACGTGACCGGTGTTACGGTTACTTGGTGTTCAACAGGTCCATCGATCATGCGATGTGATCTAGACAACGTACGCTATAGGCGGTCAATATCAAGAACAGATCTGACTAATTCCTGTTATATGAGGTGACATCTCTTAATTAATAAGGTGATTAACAAGGTGACACGAGATATTCCAACTAATTCATTCTGTTACGATCAATTTTCGTCTAAAGTAACGAATTAATTTCGCATCTATGTCCATGCAGGCCGACAGACCTGAAGTATTTTACTCGAACTCATTGATGTCGGCAACAGCGATGTTAAGATTATTTCCAGTCCCTTCATTTGGGACCGAATTGTTCGGAATTGTGGAAGAATGCTTTCCTCTGGTGAGGACCCCACATCGGGAGAAGTGTCTTTCCAGTTGACTTGATATAAATTCTAAGAAAACGACCAGGATGCTATCATTGACTATATTTCACTCAGCACATGCTCCTCAGTTCCCTAATGGTACAATGTTCCAGGTATTATTGGCAGCAATAGAGGATGTCAGAACCATCACATCTCGTATTATGGGAGACGAAGGGAAGGTTACAAATCAATGAAATGTCTTCAGGGAGGAAATCCGGGATTAAAAGAGGATCCATAAAAGATTAATCTGCTCATTAGTCGGTTTATTGCTTAAATCGTCCTGGTGCGCCGGCCTACTAGAAAAAAAAGGTTCGGGTAAACAGCTCCTGTATCTTCGTCAAACTGGCATGCCGTCGGTGTTGGTTCCGGGTTTTAGATTTCTCCACCTTACACGATAGGTGGAGCCCACGGACGAGTGGCGTCACCTAGCGACGATCAGTGGAGAAGGCATCTTCTGTGGTCTGCGTGAGCTGGTTCATATTTGTTGTAATCGTTGTAATAATACGGGCGTACAAATAGATAATGTAGGGCCTACATGTACCTGATTGATGACCCCTCGATCCGAAAAAGGAATACAGTGGTAACTGTTGAGGAGACTTCAAACTACCGCCACTTGGAGGCGCTGTTTTCGTCCTTACTCCACTGCGCCGAGGACGTCGTCACCTTCCATGCCATGAGACAGTCGAATAGAGTTACTTGGGCGACAGCATAGGCCGTCCCTTCAAGAAATCATCGTCTAGAGGTTTATACCCAGGGCCGTATAACGTTGGCTTCCCATTAATACATCCTCCCTCGCCAACATCATCCCCTGATGGTGATCCAAATCAGGGTTGTCACACCTTGACCAGCGTCCCTCGACCTGAGTATCGATTAGTCTCCGCTTGATGAGATAGTATTAGTGTAACCCAAAGAGTCAGGACATCATGGCCGCCGAGAGGAGGATGCCTGGATCTTTTCCTGATTACTTTTGTAACACACTGATTGACCCATGTAACGCTGCCTCAGGATTATTGGAAATACAACCTGTTACCCCCGCCTAATTACCATGATGTTTATTGATTACTCGATCTGTTCTGCCGATTGCTAGTTTCTATCTCCTCCTCAAGATGACTCTCATCAGCGAAAAACGTGTTCAGTTGACGAGGCGAGGCGCCCTTGACGACGTGAATGCACTCCATGAGACAGTTACCAGTCATCACTTCGAGAAACCTAAGACCTCTCTTCTCATTCGGCCTAGCCTTAAGGCGCCTCTCCACATGAGCGTTTTCTCGCAGAAGTTGTCTCACAATGGGCAATTCACCATTATTGGACCAATGACATAAACAACTGCTTGCAGTTGGGTTGCCCATGAGCCAACTTGCGCGAGAAAAATCTCACATGAAGAGGCGCCTTCGACCGAATGTGGGCCTCGGAAGGCTCGGGCCTAGACTGACCTTTGAACCCAATCTGCATATTTCAATGGCGGACGGTCGCCATGATATTGCAGGTATCACAGTGAGGAGCAGCTTACGGACTAACTGGGCCCTTCCCTCAGTAAACACCACATGCCGAAGCCTCGAATGGGCCTCCTGACATTTAAACCAGGCACCATTCTTCTCCATGCTCTTAGCCTTCCCCGTCACCTCATTTCCTTTAACTCGGAATTGGCAGCGACTTCAATAAATGTGTTCGTCAAAGGTAGCTTTGGTGCATGATTTTAATCAGAAGTCATGACATTATAAACATTTCTGACTGCTTTGTTGTTACATTAATTCCTTTTTGTTGTTGTTTTTCAATAATGTAGAGTAGCGACGCCGCAGACAGAAAAAAAAGCCTTTTTTCTACATCCGTGCTAAGATGGTCACCTTTGTTATTTTGCTGATGGAAAACTACTCCTGTGGAATAATGGAATGCGATGCGTGATCTATGATGGGTAATGAAGAGGAGGCGACTCACATTCAAAGGATTGTTACAGTCTCTTAATAGTGAACAGGGAATCAGGTCCAAATATCATCCGTGGCTGGTGACAGATCTGTAGCGGAACACCGCAAGGGGGAAGTAGTCACAGCCGATGCAAACCGAGCGAACAGAGAGCAATGAGTTAACGACTGTCTACGCCACACCTATAAAAGCTATGTTGTTCGTTAATGAGGGATTCGATGTGTTTTATCTGTTAGTTTTCCTCCCCTATCTCTGGTACAATCAACTCGTACTTGAGTAACGCTTTCACAAGAAGTCGACGTCATCGAAGAAGCCATAAAGCTGTCCATACTGCATGATATGAGGCTAATACTAATGATCACGACTGGCGGATTATCTTGGAGAAAATCGCCGACAGCCTGGACGATATCATCAGAGATAATAATCGAAAATAACGCAACACACCTGAGACCTGCTTTGACGAACCACCTACATATCTTCTTCTTCTCCGGGAAAAAACGGTTCCTTTTATACTCGTGCTGCATAGATCTATCTGTGAGAGAAAAAAACTGATTCTTCAGTTTGTCGGCAAAGGTTTCACTTTTTTACTTTTGTTGGTCTGGTAGAATATATCAGTACCAAGCGAGATAATCTTTGATGGTTCACTTCCGGTGTTCTGGAGACATACTGACGACAGCGCCACTGTCTCGCCGTAGACTATCATGTTTCCAGCAGACTTCTGAAGGGTATTTCGGGCGTTTGCATTTCTGTCGACCACCGCGCTGTGGCGCGGTGGTATTTTTTTACAACATGAATGGCTGGTTTTGTTCATGCAGTTCAGCTTTAACGACTGTCTACTCCACACCTATAAAAGCTATGTTGTTCGTTAATGAGGGATTCGATATGTTCTATCTGTTAGTTTTCCTCCCCTATCTCTGGTACAATCAACTCGTACTTGAGTAACGCTTTCACAAGAAGTCGACGTCATCGAAGAAGCCATAAAGCTCTCCATACTGCATGATATGAGGCTAATACTAATGATCACGACTGGCGGATTATCTTGGAGAAAATCGCCGACAGCCTGGACGATATCATCAGAGATAATAATCGAAAATAACGCAACACACCTGAGACCTGCTTTGACGAACCACCTACATATCTTCTTCTCCTCCGGGAAAAAACGGTTCCTTTTATACTCGTGCTGCATATCTGTGAGAAAAAACTGATTCTTCAGTTTGTCGGCAAAGGTTTCACTTTTTTACTTTTGTTGGTCTGGTAGAATATATCAGTACCAAGCGAGATAATCTTCCAACCATGATGAGTCACTTGACAAACGTAGCATGCTCATCAGTGATGCAGTAAATAGGCCTACAGCAGTGAATACAGCAGTGACGCAGTGAATACAGCAGTGACGCAGTGTATATAGCATTGGCGCAGTGAATACAGCAGTGACGCAGTGTATTCAGCAGTGACGCAGTGCATTCTGCAGTAACGAAGTGAATACAGCAGTGACGCGGTACGTTCGGTCGTGACGCAGTGTATTCAACAGCGAATACAGCCAACGCAGTGGAGTACAGCATGTAGTAGGCCTATGTAGAGAGTGAGAAGAATATTCCACAGCGGGCTTTGAACATCGGACCTTTCAACCAAAGGTAGACCAGAAGATCAAAGGTACTACACCCCTCTTGCTCTGCCTGTTCTCTGGCATCAACCATAACGTGATTGGCAATCAAATGAATTGCTATCTCATCATTTTGAGATCCTCTTGAACTTCACATCAGACAAGTCATTATTGAGCATTACCATTAGTAGAAAAATCATCGGCTGTTTGACAAAAAAACATCTGCCTTTGTTCAGTGTCGAAGATAATGATCTCGTCACATCTGACAACCAGTCACAAGTCGTTTTCAATGTATTGCTGATGACACGAAATATCGACTAATTCTTTAGTAATAAAGGCAGATGAGAACGGATCGTCTATGTCAATAACATATGCTGTCTTAAACGCTGCTGAAGATGGAGCGGGCTCTCATCATTTATGACCCTTAATCCTTCTTGGTTGTTATCCTTACTGAGGCGTCTACATGTTGTTCTTGGGGAAGGCATAAACAGCGTAATAGTTTTGTCAAACTAATATAAAGAATGTTGCAGACGATAAACACCGAACATAAGGAGAGACGTTTTGGGGGCTTTGCGAAACGTCGTTGTAGAGAGTGAGAAGAATATTCCACAGCGGGCTTTGAACATCGGACCTTTCAACCAAAGGTAGACCAGAAGATCAAAGGTACTACACCCCTTTTGCTCTGCCTGTTCTCTGGCATCAACCATAACGTGATTGGCAATCAAATGAATTGCTATCTCATCATTTTGAGATCCTCTTGAACTTCACATCAGACAAGTCATTATTGAGCATTACCATTAGTAGAAAAATCATCGGCTGTTTGACAAAAAAAACATCTGCCTTTGTTCAGTGTCGAAGATAATGATCTCGTCACATCTGACAACCAGTCACAAGTCGTTTTCAATGTATTGCTGATGACACGAAATATCGACTAATTCTTTAGTAATAAAGGCAGATGAGAACGGATCGTCTATGTCAATAACATATGCTGAAGATGGAGCGGGCTCTCATCATTTATGACCCTTAATCCTTCTTGGTTGTTATCCTTACTGAGGCGTCTACATGTTGTTCTTGGTGAAGGCATAAACAGCGTAATAGTTTTTGTCAAGCTAAGAGTGTTGCAGAAGATAACACTGAACAAAAGGAGAGACGTTTTGGGGGCTTTGCGAAACGTCGACTTCAACGTGGATTGCGAAGTCAATCCACACCCCGCCGACGTGTCACCATACTGTTCAGAAACCGTCAAGAATTGCTGTCTCCCTCATCTCCAGCTGTCTGTATCTGATAGGTTATTTAATGTTCCAATTCGAAGTGCCAACAGCTCGGCAATAGCCTGCTATTGTTTGCTTCCCATATATTCCCGTCGCTACACAATCGTCGGGGCTCTACGCCTGCGACAACATGGTCTTCTTGTCTGGGTATAAATCAGCAATACAAGTTTATGGCGGAGGTTTCTACTAAATCTTTTACTTTGAGCCCTGCTCTTAACTTCACCAACAATCCAATTATCCCTACCATTTTTATCTGAACTCACAGGGGACAGTTTTTTCAATTCACACAGTTCATTAATTGAACAGTAAACAAAATCCGCGGGGGGAATTTACAGTTCCTGTCGTGTCATATGACGAAGGAGGTAAACCGTATCACCGCCGATGATCGCACGATGCAATTAACTTACATGTTATATTTGGACTGGTTTCTCCGCATGTTGTACCTGGGGAATTGGATAAAATTTGACGATATTTTAGGACCTCGTAAACAGTTCACTTGCTTTGAATGGGTCTTTTTGGATATGTCAAATAGAAAGTCATAGTCTCTCTAGAATTATGATATCCCCACGCAGTGTGATATATCTGGCGCTGCTGCTAATCCCCAGATCGAGGACACGCCCGGGATTGTAAGGCAAGCCGACGAGATTTCTGTCATGTCGCTGAGCTATCACTCAATGTCCTTGCAGCGAAGCCAGAGTAGCACATCAATCATGTTTTATGGGGAACCGGAGGAACTAACGTCACGACGTGGCGCTGCGACCGGTGCGGCCAAAGTTTCTTTTTTCTATCGTTATTTCCATTTATTTCTGGCGTGAAAACAACCCTTGTCGCAGATGAAAATTTCTGCATTTTTCGTTGCTTTTATCCTTAAAATGAAGAGATAGGATCGCGATAATGGCAACGTCTTTATCTCATTATTCCTGTAACGTTAGAAAAATGTACAGCTCATTTTTCATGACACAGCATCAACACCTAAAATGACGTCAATGACGTCGCTTCGGTCGCGCCGCTCGCAGCGCCGACCTGTCGGGATGAACGGCACGGGGGTTCCTCGTTGGCCCTGATAGATAATTCCCAAGACTGTAGAATGTTGATAACAAGTCACGTCGTCACACAACGATGCCAAAATGTTGTCTAAATACGAAGCTATCCCTTCGTATCTTCTCAGAGACATGCTACTGTGACGTGAGAATCATGTTGAGTCTGCACGTTCCAGTGACATCGTTTCAGGCAACCTAGCAACCTTGGTAAGAAAGGCGACATTAGTATTGCGACTTTATTCCAAAACGATTGCATCCTCAACAGGAATTACCATTTAAATAAACCCCGCTCCGATGGGACAAGATGGCAGATCGTGCCTGACCGAACCTGATACCAATTTAGATATTGAAGACAAGTCTAGACTTCATTATCCCATCAGATCGACCATTTTGTTCATCATGGCTTGTCTCCTGTGAATATGCGTACTTTAAGCGCTGTTTGAAATCTGTTCCCTCGATGGAAACGTAATCTGCGACGGGCGTGTTCCTCAGGTACAATCTAATCCTAGTAACTTCATACCAGCATGCACGGAGGGATCGGTTGCGACGGGTTCCTGGTAACCAACTTTCTGGAAAGACGGACAAGCCTGGCTGGTTCGATTCTCAGCGGGTTCAACAAAATTCATTGAAAAGTAACGTTGATCTATGGATGGTCATTCGTTGATCAGCTCCAGTGTTGACATCTCCTGACCTCTATATTAATACTGAAGCCTTTCTCTGCGATTCCAACCACGGGGTTGCCAGTTCCCTCAGAGCTGATTTGAAATACATGAATTCAATGTGTAGATTACCTTCAACTTGATTGTGATGAAGAGCCATGCATAATTCACGATTGCTTCCATGAGAATTTCGTGGTCAGAAATGGCATTCCAAGATTGATGATGTGAATAGTTTAAGTTTGTTTACGATACCAATTGAATGTCATTAGATACGGCTGCACAGTGGTTCCCTGACGCCATGAAAAGACTGATTCAGAATCTGCCATGCAAACTGGCTTTCATTTTTTTTCCAAATCGCATCAATTTCTAAAGAATGTGAAATAGCAATCAGAGTTTGAGAGCATCCGGGCGATAATTTCTGGGGATATCAGCTGATCTGATGCGGATAAAGTCAGCGCTACGTGAGCAGCATTTGGAGTCTGCAAAATGGTGAAATGAAATAGATATGGTGAGCCTGGAACTGGAACGAAAGTGTACTGTGTACTGTAGTGCCTTAAAGTCCTACATGCACCTTTTTTTCAGAATCATTTGGAACAAAATTACAGTGAAGGGGCTTTTTATTTCGTGAAAAAATTCCAACCGGTCAGAAAGTTCTGGTTGATTTTGTGAATGACTCAGCTGAAATCAGAATGGTGTAAGACTGCCTCATTAAGTGATGACGTCACACTAGGGAATTTGCATAATGAACATGTCATTTCCCTGATTAGAGCGGCCTAGTAACCAAATTAAGCAATGTATGTGATGGGAAATTCAAAAAAATGCAATTATCATGCAGAAACCATGCATCCAGGGTACTCTACGTGGTTCAAATTGGAATCAATTTTTCCCTAGAATTACGTCACGAATAAATTAGCATACTTACATTGTTGAAGTCATTCACAGTACGGTTTTTAGCCCAATGATTTTGACTGACAAAATCCTTGATATCTCGCTTGCTACTAACGTATTTCATGAAACAAACAGCAAAATGCAGTTCTGTCTGAATGCTGTACAAAGCTGAAAAAGAGTGAGAATTCGTTTTTGTGGTGCACATAGGACTTTAAGGTTCTGCTTCACGTGAGATGTTTTCTCGTGCGAATTGTATTGGCTCTCACCTGGCAGTTCACCACTATTGGTTTCCTTTACGGCTGACCCGGAGACCAATGCTTGAAAAGATCTTCGGAATAGACTTCCTGTGTAAAGGACGAAATCCTCTTCTCACAAGCCTCAATCTTCGGTGAAATGTCCCCCCGCCTGAGAGTGAGAGCCTTCCTTTCAGGACCTTCACAACAACATGTCCTTCATCTCTTCCCTTGTTCAAAATATACTTTGATAGTTTTACCAACCGTCTAGGCACACTGCTTCCTCAGTTGAAATGACGGGTGACCGCCTTTATCGTCAAAGAAGATGAATTCCTCTCATTTGTTGTCTCAAAGAGAACCTGGAGATTTGAATCACGTGGAGTCGAAGGACGTTGACGGGAATTGGACAAGAGATAAATGCCTCTTTGTTGGATACGCTTCCAAGTCTACCTAGAATGATCGATATACAAAGCTTCCGCGCGTCTCCTCGCCGACCAGGGGTATCCAAGCCTTCGTTGAGAATGCACGGCTGACGTCTTTTAAAATTCAAAAATGTCAAGGCAGGATAAAGGCCTAGAGGCCGGGATAAACCTGGATGTGACACTAACCGGAAGTCCTTGGGCCGGTAAGGATTGGATCGCTATGACTTCCGGTAGCAGGAGAACGCCGCCACAGGTGAAACTACATGTATTCCATTCATCAGATCCTATTGCACATGCGCAAGCTCTTCAATGTCGTCAATCAGCTTCTTAATCTTATTTACCTTGTGATAATGACAATGTTTCCTTAAGCCGTCGCCTTGAACATTAAACTGATGGTATTTTCTCCGTCAAAAATATGATTCATAAAGAGAATCTTCGGGGCAGGAACCTTTATCAAAATGTCAAGTAAAATTTCTGCTGTGATAAATCGTCCAATCGGTCTTGGTCCAGCATCCGGGAGACATCAAGGATCTTGTGATGACGTCCCTTTCACTGTCAACTAATGTTCTTTTATTGTGTCCCCCATCCATCATAGTCGTCAACATGGCTTAATTCAATACACGGTAATGAGTTTGTCATACCTTCCATGGCATCCATAACAGGGTCGCAGCATCTTACATTGTGGATGTTGAGGAAGAGAATCAAATTGATGGTTTTTCAAGGGTTTTTGCTCTGACGTCACGAATGACCACAACGTCATGACAAAGAGTGTACGAGCCTGTTCGAAAACAACCATGCGGACCTGTTCCGACATGGTCACTGGGACGTTGGCCTAATTGGTGAAACTTTGTGGATGTACCCTTCTGCAAAATGTAGAGCAGGGTGCCACACACGTATTTGCTACCGGCAAACTCCGTGATATGTCATTCTTTCAAATTTTCTGTCTTTGTCGCGCCACTTTGACAGTGTTGGAGACGAAAGGACCAATGCCATATACAGGACGAAGTAGTTCATGGAACACCGTGAGTAGCCCGCGCTGGCTAAGGTAATTTGACATCAGCCTTTGGAGGAGACGGTCAGGGGTTCGATCCCCATCGGGTATATTTTCATTTTTATTTTTATTTTTTTTTTATTTACTTTATTCATTTTATTTGATTCATTTCGTTCGTTTCGTTCCTTCCGTTCCTTCTATTCATTCCGTTCGTTCGCTTTCTCGCTCGCTCACTCACTTATTTATTTTTTTTACTTTTTTATTGATTTTATTTTATATTTTTATTTTATTTTTTATTTTATTTGTTATTTTATTTTTATTTTATTTTTTATCCTATTTTTTATTTTATTTTTTATTGAGAGCATCCGGGCGATAATTTCTGGGGATATCAGCTGATCTGATGCGGATAAAGTCAGCGCTACGTGAGCAGCATTTGGAGTCTGCAAAACGGTGAAATGAAATAGATATGGCGAGCCTGGAACTGGAACGAAAGTGTACTGTGTACTGTAGTGCCTTAAAGTCCTACATGCACCTTTTTTTGCAGAATCATTTGGAACAGAATTACAATGAAGGGGCTTTTTATTTCGTGAAAAAATTCCAACCAGTTAGAAAGGTATATTTGATTTTGTGAATGACTCAGCTGAAATCAGAATGGTGTAAGACTGCCTCATTAAGTGATGTCACACTAGGGAATTTGCATAATGAACATGTCATTTCCCTGATTAGAGCGGCCTAGTAACCAAATTAAGCAATGTATGTGATGGGAAATTCAACAAAATGCAATTATCCTGCAGAAACCATGCATCCAGTGTACTCTGGGTGGTTCAAATTGGAATGAATTTTTCCCTAGAATTACGTCACGAATAAATTAGCATATTTACATTGTTGAAGTCGTTCACAGTACGGTTTTTAGCCCAATGATTTTGACTGACAAAATCCTTGGTATAGATCTCGCTTACTACTAATAAACGTAATTTCATGAAACAAACAGCAAAATGCAGTGTTCTGTCTGAATGCTGTACAAAGCTGAAAAAGAGTGCGAATTCGTTTTTGTGGTGCACATAGGACTTTTAAGGTTCTGCTCCACGTGAGATGTTTTTCTCGTGCGAATTGTCATTCGGAACTTCCGAAGGCAACTGCTCGGCAATTTCCGTAGACACTCGCATTTCCCCCGCACACAATTCCAAGGCAGCCATCGTGAACGCGCAAGGATTTCCATGCGTTTCTGGGGGTTTGGATGCGGTCGCCTCATCACACCAGCAGCACCTACGCACTAGGTCACACAGAAACGATGCGTTATTGGATCAATAATTGGCAGATTGGGTGAGATGCCGGTACGTTGATATATAATATGCATCAACTTTTCCAGCAAATAAGGTTGAACATCTTAACAGGCCAAAATTCTGCCAAAATAGTCCCATGGTCTGTCACGTGGGTTTGTTGATAAACAATATGGCTGCCTTGGACTTGTGTCCGAGGTGAAATGCGCCGCCCAGTGGACAGATAAGCAGTTCGCCTCAGGTCGTTCCGAATGGCGAATTGTATTGGCTCTCACCTGGCAATTCACCACTATCGGTTTCCTTTACGGCCCGGAGACCAATGGCACCAACGACTGTCCTTAGTTTCCTATGATTGGATGGTCCATAGGGAGCCATCGCGCATGGTGCAGCACCTTCACTTATTCATTTCCCGTCTGGCAACAGTTTTCTATATCTATTCGAGTATTTCGATCTGCCCATGGATACGGAATTCTTGATAACCCGTCATTTCTTGAAAAGAGTTCGGAATAGACTTTCTGTGTAAAGGACGAAATCCTCTTCTCACAAACCTCAATCTTCGGTGAAATTTCCCCTTGCCTAAGAGTGCAGCCTTCCTTTCAGGACCTTCAGAACATGTCCTTCATCTCTTCCCTTGTTCAAAATGTACTTTTTATAAATTGATACCTTTACCAACCGTCTAGGGACACTTCTCCCTCAGTTAAAATGACGGGTGACCGCTTTTATCGTCAAAGAAGGTGAATTCCTTTCATTTGTTGTCTCAAAGAGAACCTGGAGACTTGAATCACGTGGAGTGAAATCTCGAAGGACATTGACGGGAATTGGACAAGAGATAAATGCCTCTTTGTTGGATACGCTTCCAAGTCTACCTAGAATGATCGATATACAAAGCTTCCGCGCGTCTCCTCGCCGACCAGGGGATCCAAGACTTCGTTGAGAATGCACGGCTGACGTCTTTTAAATTCAAAAATGTCAAGGGCAGGATAAAGGCCTAGAGGCCGGGATAAACCTGGATGTGACACTAACCGGAAGTCCTTGGGCCGGTAAGGACTGGATCGCTATGACTTCCGGTACAGGATTAGAACGCCGCCACAGGTGAAACTATTCCATTCATAAGATCCTACTGCGCATACGCAAGCTCTTCAATGTCGTCAATGAGCTTCTTTTTCCTCAAGCCGTCGCCTTGAACATTAACTGATGGTATTTTCTCCGTCAAAAATATGATTCATAAAGAGAACCTTCGAGGCAGAAACCTTTATCAAAATGTCAAGTAAAATTTCTGCTGTGATAAATCGTCCAATCGGTCTTGGCCCAGCATCCGGGAGACATCAAGGATCTTGTGATGACGTCCCTTTCACTGTCAACTAATGTTCTTTTATTGTGTCCCCCATCCATCATAGTCGTCAACATGACTTAATTCAATACACGGTAATGAGTTTGTCATACCTTCCATGGCATCCATAATCAGGGTCGCAGCATCTTACATTGTGGATGTTGAGGAAGAGAATCAAATTGATGGTTTTTCAAGGGTTTTTGCTCTGACGTCACGAATGACCACAACGTCATGACAAAGAGTGTACGAGCCTGTTCGAAAACAACCATGCGGACCTGTTCCGACATGGTCACTGGGACGTTGGCCTAATTGGTGAAACTTTGTGGATGTACCCTTCTGCAAAATGTAGAGCAGGGTGCCACACACGTATTTGCTACCGGCAAACTCCGTGATATGTCATTCTTTCAAATTTTCTGTCTTTGTCGCGCCACTTTGACAGTGTTGGAGACGAAAGGACCAATGCCATATACAGGACGAAGTAGTTCATGGAACACCGTGAGTAGCCCGCGCTGGCTAAGGTAATTTGACATCAGCCTTTAGAGGAGACGGTCAGGGGTTCGATCCCCATCGGGTATATTTTCATTTTTATTTTTATTTTTTTTTATTTACTTTATTCATTTTATTTGATTCATTTCGTTCGTTTCGTTCCTTCCGTTCCTTCTATTCATTCCGTTCGTTCGCTTTCTCGCTCGCTCACTCACTTATTTATTTTTTTACTTTTTTATTGATTTTATTTTATTTTTTATTTTATTTTTTATTTTATTTTTTATTTTATTTTTTATTTTTATTTTTTATTTTATTTTTTATTTTATTTTTTATTTTATTTTTTATTTTATTTTTTATTTTATTTTTTATTTTATTTCGAAGAAATTCTCAGAGTTTGAGGCCCCTCTGCCTTCCCTTTGATTCCACGGCGGTGTCTATTTTTTTCTCCGGGGGCTACTTTACGACCTTTGTACGGCCACAATCTACATGAAAAAACGCTTTTCAGTGACGGCTGGGGGCATTTCCCCTCCCCTGTCCCCGTATGCTACATGTAGTAACGGCTCTGGATTGCGTCAGCAACAGGTGCTTCCTGTAAAAGAACCTTGGCCATACACAATAGATCAATCATCAGATCAAACCTGCCAATTCAATACACTAGTCTCAGGTTTTCCTTCAGCTCAATGCTAAAACACGTTCAGTGACGTTGGCAATGTTCTCACGTTCATTAACGTTGGCAATGTTCCCCTGATGGTGCGAAAATGGCATCATTTTCTTCCTCTGTATTTATCCCAAGGCAATCTTCTCAAAACATGGCAAATTTTAAGACTTTGTCTTTACAAACTCGATTAATGAACTGTAGTCATTCACCATTAATTTGACAATTTGAATGGATTGATTGAGGTAATTTGTAATAACAGCCTCCAGTGCAAAATCCGGGGTAATTTGTTCAAATTAGTAATCAGGAAGCGTTTGAAGTCCCCAGCATCTTTTTTCCCCAGGTACGGTGTATTAACTCGCCATTCAGTGACAGAACATGCCGATCAAATCGACATCGGTCGACGGTGCCTGTGATGTATACAGCCACAATCCATGTAGTCTTTTTCTTAAACTGCAAGCTGCAAGCCGGAATTGACAACGTCTGGGCAAATAAACGTCCGTGTAGAATTTAGCGGAATCCGCTCAGATCTGGCGGATGTAGCGGATTCTGTATAAAATTGAATAAAATTCAATGATGAATGGAAACTAATAAAGTAATATAATTTTTCAGGTGTCCCACAGATTATAAAGGACAGCGAAAATACCTTTTACAGGCGGTAATCCAAATAGGGAAACAAAAATGGTCTGCAGGAATAGTTCGGCCTGCTGCCGTTCGCGACGATGTTGCGGCTTTTCCTTTATAACCTGTGCAGCACACAGAATCTGAACACTTGAAAAATTATATTACTAAGTTAATTTCCATTTATTATTATCAAATTTTATTCAATTTTATACAGAATCCGCTAAATCCGCCAGATCTGCTGATTCCGCTAATTCTACATGGCCCCTTATAAACTAAAAGATGTCTCAGTCAAAAGCAAACGTCTACCATTATTTTTATGCATGGCTGCAAGAGTGGAAAACCTCTGTCATGATTTGGTTTTTCTTTGAAGCCTGCTGACTTCTGCATAGCCACTCTGGTTGAGGCCTTCGGCACCGAGAGGTTGTGTTGAAATTAATGTATAGGAGGTCCTGTTCTTGTCAATGCTAAACTATACAAAGCACGTTTTTATGTCACTTTGTCACGGAAGCCGATACCATGATGTACCGGTTCCGGACCAAGGAAGGACAATCATTGTTTATCGTGACCAAACAATGGTGTGGGTGAATTGTGACACGCCGCCAGGGATGTACAGGGAGGAAGTCCATAAACTCCCATCAAGACCCCAGTCATCTTGGAAAGAGGTTTCGTTTCAAGACAAAAGCTAGCGAGAGAGTGGTACACCTGGTTCTTCCCAAATATTATGTTTAATTGGGCAGAAACATTTGCCTGGTCAAACTCTGAGTTAGTAATATTTGTCTGTCTTGTCTCGGCGACAGAGACATTACCCTTGTGGCTGAAGGATTCCAGTGGATCAACATGTTATATCAACAAATAATCAAAATGGATCTGACGGTGCTGGTTGATTGTCGTAATCCAGGCAGATGTTTGACCATCTTATTGAGTTTCTGTTTACACAATGGAAATTCGGTCCTTCGTTGTCTTGCCGATTTCTTCATTAAGATGGATGTGAGGATTCTCTCCAGTCGACAGAAGGTTCATGGTTTATATTTCATATAGGATTTCATGTTGAAGAACCATCAGGGACCAGTGTCCATAGTAGCTTTCTATCCTATCACACATGGGATGGCGTGCCATGACTCCATTTTACCAGTTGTCTACAACGGTCAATAGCCCGTGGCTGATGTCGGCTGATGTCCGTCACATGTCAGGTTCTACAAGACAGACGGTGCTTTTTCTTGGCATCCTTTTTTCAGACAGTGGCTGGGTATTTTCTCTCTGTCTCCTTTCCATAGCTGAGTTCGAATCGTGGCTTTTGCTCGAATACTTCAGAGCGGCCATTTGGCATGACCTTCACAATGAGTTCGTGTGTGATGTTGGGCAGTTTGAACTCGTAGCCGTCGGGGTAGAATATCAAGTTGGGGGGGGGGGGCGTTCAAGGCNTGCGTTCAAGGCACCGCCGAAGATCTCGTTCACGCCCCTCCCCCCCAAACAGAACGATCATAACTATAACTTTGATCAGTTAAAACTATTAGAAGTATTATAACTTACTAGCAAGAACCCGTGGCAATCGGCGACTCTGACAGGAGTTTGACCGAGGTTGGAATGCACGGCACGGCAGGAATTGGTGTAACACGGTGTGCGGTAGGGAGAATTATTTAGAAAGCAATCGAACAACACCGTTAAAAAGTAACACTGCTACCAGAAAAAATATAACATTTCATAATAAACGTTGGAATGCCTGTACACACCTCGTGCCTGTACACACCTCTTGCCACTTGTGTTGAAAACGCCTACCGAAAAGGTGGGCGAAACGTTCACATGGAACTCAGTTTTAAACTTTGTTTTTAAGTTTTAAACTTGGTTTTAAAAACTTTGAGTGCCATCATCCAAAGAACTGCGTGCAATTGTTAATGCCTCAATGACGTTCAAGGAATTTAACAATATGTAGGCGTGGCAGATGCACAAATTCCATCTGAAACGGTTTGCAAAGCTCGTCTTTTTAGCTCACCTCTGTGAGGTGAGCTTCTCCCATGGTGTGTCGTCCGTCGTCCGTCGTCGTCCGTCGTCGTCGTCGTCGTCGTCGTCGTNAAAGATGTGATTTTGGGGGGTCTCGCGAGGAAACGAGGGCATTTTCGGCCCTTTAGGGTCCTTTGATGGTGAAACTGTTGTGTTTTTCTGAAAGATGAGGAATTTCTGAGTGGAAATAGCTGTGTTTCCCGTTCATAAGTGTCAGGGTTTTCTTGTGAGCGCGATTTGAAGTTAAAAACACCAATCTGCCTGAGAGTTGGAGTTAGATCCCTTGTTATTATATATACATATTTCTGGGGTATTATACCCCAGGGGTCAGGACACTGTCCGTGGGTGCTTTTGGACCTCGGAAACACCCACCACCCCTGCCATGCATGCCTCAAGTCCCTGTGTCATCAATCACCTGGCGCGGGGAATCCAGGATGACGGCCAAGCTGAAGCATATTCTTTATTTCTTACTGCTTTGTCGATGACGAGTCAGTTCATATCTTTGCCAACCCTCGTCGTGTTCGGGTTTTAAGTCAAGCTAGGGAGAACTTATCGAGTTACACTATTCTAAAGAGTTTATTTGTGCCCAGGAGAGACGTCTGCGTAAACACATCCAATAAATGATTAGCAAATGTTTTACTCTCGCCTTCGCTATGACCCAGTCAGCCTACGACGTTCATCCTGGGAACCCAGGGCATTTCCACTCTGCATAGCGCGTTCCTCGGACGTGCGAGTAGGGGAGTGCGTTTTAGAGGACCTGTTGCAAGAGGATGACGACGTTTTGCGTTCATTGTCCTTCCCTGCCAACCGGAAGTGGCTTCGCAAAGGCGCGGGTGGACCAGCGAGAACGTTCAGCGACAGTTCCTTCCATTGTCAAAGATTATATAGGCCTACATGTATACCCTAAAAATGGTGAAAAATCACCGAAAGCCAAACTTGGTTCCTTTAGCAGCGGAGTTCTGCCATTGTTAAAGTTACTCAGACAAAAGGTAAACACTAAGTGAAAACTCTCGTAGGCATAACCGAACTGTTGCGAAATCTCAATAGAAGAAAACTGTGACAAAGTTTTCTTTTTGCTGCTGCTTCACAACCACGTCAGTCTCGGATGCCTCGAGCCACAAGCAAAGTCATGCGTCTTTATGGAAGATTACTTGATCCATTACTTTATTTGCTGCCACCGTCCTATATTTGAACAGCGACCGCCTATTTTTCCATCATATCCGTATCGCTGGACGTCTTACCCATTTTTTTCACCAGTCGTGACTGTCATCCAATAGTTGATTTTTTCCCAAATATCGCCACAATCTGCGTCTCTCCGGGTAATAAATGCCGAGTTGGTAGAACTCTGATCTTGTTATCATGTTTTATTGGAAATATTATTGCAATAATCGCTATAACAGGGCGGCCGTTTTATATGGAACATTGACATTACTGTAGATGTCGTCATACATTAGGTTGGTTTTTATCACCTTCCAGTCAGGTGTTTGTGATGCTGAACGTATACCACCCTGACCCACAGTCATATAAAGAGAAAAATCGTAGGTCTATCTCAGGATTTAGGGATTTGAGGATTTTAGATCGGAGTGCCAATCTCCTAAACAGTCAATTACAAACATAACCATTCGATATTGGCAAGAGAGTGAATAATCCCACCAGCCATTTTTGGGTATTCATAGCAACCATTTTAAGTCTTTCTCGGCAATTTGCATACTAGTTGGTATCTTTATAGGGATTGCATGTTCTGGCCTTGATTCTCTCTCTCGATTAAGACTGTTTACGAGTTGAGAGAGGCAGTCCTATATGTCGTTAAGGACAACGGGGCGTATATAATTGATGATTTACATGTATTTACAGCGTTGTTGTCTGAAATTGGAATAACCCTTGGGACTTCGGCCCGAACTCGCAGTGTGACATCGTATCACATCAATCAGGCTCCATTCAGAATACATTAGATTTCTCTTTTCCAGACTACCAACATCATGGACTGGTGTGAAACGAATGATGAGCCAATGTAATATTGACCTTTTCAACAAAGATGGCGGTCTAATAGTCCTTACCATATGACGTCAGAAGCTTAAAACCATTCAATGGCCGTGGCACCCCAAGCTGGTCAAGCGGGCTATGGGCACAAAAGTTTTGATAAAATAATTATCCGGTGAATGTGTTTGGTAGTGTTATATCAGGCTTTAGGCAATGACCACGACGTCATCTAGGACAACGAGAAGGCCATCATCCTTTTTGCAAAGGTCTATAATCTGTTGTCGGTTATATCAGAATGGTGATGGTTTCTATAGCCATACATCACAATCCCTCGTTGAATGGAAACTGGACTTATAAATTCCAGGAGATTAGAATCTTTAGCCTGAATCTGAATGGAATAAATAATTGGATTCAGTGAAATCTGGAAGTATTGGCTGAGGCAAGGAGGAACCTGGCGTTCCTCATCCACCATGAAACTTAAAGGAGCACGGCATTGGATCTCAAATGCGTTATTTGACAGCCGACGTTGAGGGAGCCACCTAGCGGCAGTAAGATGGACTACGGAAATGCATTACAAAATGTACGTCGGGTCAATTCGCCGACAACGTAGTTAGTCCCTGGGTTGGAGAGTGGCGCGGTGGCGTTGGAGAGTGGCGCGGTGGCGCCGGCTCTCGAGAAAAAGTGGCAATACCGTGGCCCTTTAAAGTACACCCGAGAACATCATTGTACTGGTGAGAACAAAACGAAGCCTGGAAGATAGGATTGCTCAGGAATGGTGCCGAAGCCAAACAATGATGATGCCGAGAGTTAATTTTATAACTGCAGACTGATGCTAAAGTCTTCACTCAATATCTTCCTCCATAATGGATTACAAGATAGAGATAATGGTTTGTGTGAGAGATAGAACCCGTATGAAATATAGTTGAGACAATCAGGCGAAGCAACATCCCCAACAGAAACAATAACAAATGAAAAACTGTCCATGTTCATTAGGAGAAAATGAAGATTTAGCGTCTCCTTGTTTCTGCTGCGTGTTTGGTTTTATTGTTGATGTTACTCGTGTTGGGTGTCGTAACTCGAACTTATTCCAACCAGTCTGCACATCATTTTATTATTATACATGTAGAGGAAAGACCTAAGAGTGAGTTAAGTCCTTGATGTTACGACACCTTCGTCCATTAGCTGATGGGGTCTGACGTAAAGATTTATTCTTTCTGAACAATCTGTCTGATACGTGAAAGTAATTTTGTCAGCTTTTGGGGCTCCCTGGCTGTTGCGACACCGCCACTGGGAAGCGCACGGCTGTGAGCGGCTTTGTGCCTCTTTTCGACGCTTCGTCCCTGTAGGACTGCATCAATGACGTCATGACGTGACGTCGGTGCGACCCCTCGCAGCGCCGCCCTATCGGTGTAAAAAGTCAAACGGGTTCCTCATTGCACAACTTCAACAGCTTGTTGCCGAATCTGACTGATATTGCCGGATGCTTACCATTCTTCTCTGCTAATGACTTTCTAATGAGAACGAGCAAAAGACATTGGTAGTCAAGGTCGTACAAATTAGTATCGCATTGCCACGATACGATGGTCACACTCTTAAAAAATTCTTGTCACCGCAACTTGTCTGCGAATATTGATGAGATGCTTTAGTCAGCCTGACGAATTACGTCATTCATGACACATAATAGTGTCCCAAAGTAATCAAGTGGATTAATGGGCTTTAGTTGGGGAAATTGAAATGGAAATGACATCAACAAAACAAAGAATTGTACGCTGGTAATAGCCGTCAAGAGGACGAAAAAAAGTGGAAGACAAAGTGATGAAAGCGAAGACGAAAAATACACTTTGGGTAGGAAAACGGGAGGAGACATCGGCAGAAAGAGAATTATGGATCATAGGGGATGCATGGGCAGTGAAAAACTGTCGGGATCCTAAGAACTTTGTAGACTGTGATATCGAATGCTGATTGGGAAATGTAGGCACGGAGTTACTGGTCATCGGGGTGACGGGATTGTGCAGCTAAGTGGAATCAATCCTGATATCCCTTCGCCCACGGGACGACACAGAACGTTTAATTAGAACGTGGTGTGTTTCCATGTGTTTGTGATTTATCACACCTGCCAGGCCCAGACGAGTGCAGGTTCTGGGACGTACAGATAGGCTAATTATTGAAAAACCGAAGAGATATATTACCACTATAAAAATCCCATAACCGTCTTACGATACCACAGAGGCAAACGATTTTGCAGTCCGCTTACGCCGACCTGAAATCAATAGGCACTCCTTTGAACCCAGCCAGGCCTTTCCATGGAGAATAATTACTGTGCATCAGATATGACTGCGAATGGCACGGCATATAAACAGGTTGGCATTTCTGAGACTCGGACTCTATCAGGTTGGTCGTCATGAAATGTTGGCTTTTCTCGAAATATTAGGTTCGCCATTTTCAAATAGTGTAATAGGGTTGGGTTTCCGGTGTAACGTTTTTTAATGTTCCCCATCTGTGAGTGTTCCCATATCATTGTCTGACGGAATAAGCTGCGACCTGACACACAGGGGACACACACAGAGAAACGTGTAGACCTGTCTGCCAGTGTTTCCCAAACAATAAGGGGAACATTGACATACGGGAACACTGGCAGATGGTTCGACTTGGACTATATGTATTAGGTTAGCCACTCTGGGTGACAACATTCAGCCCACTAAATGAATATTGCCCCAGAAGGGAAAGGCTGACAAAACAAAGTTATGGTATTTTAAGTGCATTTACGATCAGGGACGTCGTCGAGGCTAGCTAATGTATCTGTAGTCAAGCTGACAAGAATGACACGCAGTCTTACTCTTGTCGGTGTTGATTTGCATTACGGAAGAGAAAGAAGCTTCCATTCTTCACCGTACCGTACAACGTGTATACCTTCCACCACCAACGCCAACGAGCATCGCCATGCTCAAGACTATCACGACGGCTTCAACGACATCCCTCGGCATTCGATGTTCGTACTGCCGGCTGATCGAAAGAATTCCTCTGCAGAAGGCATACATGGTGTGTTCCTGAGGTAACTGCGCGAGCCATTCTTTATTACCGCAAGTATAACCCCCTCTGGAATACTAAAAGTTTATTTTCGAGGAATATCAAAAATATCAGTGGATGGTGGCAGAAAAGTTGTGTTTAGAACAACCCAAGATGGTAACAACAAATTATAGGCAAGAAGATAACACCGATCAGGAAGTACTCTCGGAATTGGAGAAAACTTAATTGAAACGACTCCTTGGATAACTGGATCCGAGAAGTGACAACACGTGACTGGTAATGGTATTTTTAAAGCAATTGCAGTCACTCGGTCTCAATATGATTATATTAGTGCATCTGTCTGAGTGCTGAGTGATATTGATAGCGTGTTGAAGATTTGGTTTGGTCACGTTGACGTGATTAGTTGGTGACACGAGTAAAGTTTCCCGTCGAGGTCGACAGCTCGGATGGTGCACGACAGGAACCTAACGTATTCGGTTACCACTTTCGCGGATTATGATATCAGGAACGCATGACTAGCTATTTCTTTCAAATAGTCGAGAAAGGCACTTAAAACAGGCGATCGTGTTGGAAACTTCTCATATTAATGGAGTACTATGAAATATTTGGCCGTTTAGCGGATAAAACCTGTCATCTATAAGTCTCAAAAGAAGTAAGCAACATACGACGATGACGCTGTAGTTCGTCTTGTAATATTAGGAAGATTTAAGAATACCGATAAATGCCAACTGTTTGTAAGACGAGATTTTCTTCACTGCTGATGCAAAATTGTTCGTAACGTAGCGGATAATTAAGGATTCTAGTCTAATTATGTTGCTGCAGCGACAGTTTTTGTTGGTGTTGAGAAATCAGATACAATAAGCAACAGGAACGAGCGATGATTCGTAAGTGTTTGTCAAACTATTAATCAGAACGGTGAGTGAGTATGATCATACTGTGGATGATAGACGGAGGAATATCTGATCGAATTTCTCCTTTCTCCATGCGGCTGTGCTGGAGGTTGCGTGCGATGCTTTTTGCCTCTTATTTTGATTTTGAAACTTACTACCTCGTCTTCGTGGCTATTTTCGAGCGGAGCTTGTGATTTGTCCGTGAATCAACTTAACTTGACGAAGGAAGCTGTCTGCAGTGAATTTGGCTCAGTGACTTACTGGAATTCATGCCTGACTGATCCGATCAACAAGAACACCGTGCAAAAAGCAGTTTGGAGTTTGGAGGCCGGTCATTTCAGAAGATCCTCTTTGCTCCAATCGCACTAATGCCATTCAACTATACAGGGGACAGCCCTAACGGGCTCATAGCACTTTTCAACTCCACCACTGTCCAAGTGTCAAACAGCGTCGTACAAGGAGTTGAACCAACGAATTATGATATACCTCTTTACATGTTATTCACCGTCACCATATTGTACACCTTGATTTTCATTTTTGGTACTGTTGGCAATATTCTTGTGGCGTTTGTGATTTGGCGGAATCGTGAAATGAGGAATTCTACCAATGTGTTTCTAATGAACCTGAGTTTGGCGGATCTCTTGGTTCTCTTGGTGACGATGCCGACTGCACTCATGGAACTTCACACCAGGGAGAAATGGTATCTCGGCGAAGCCATGTGTAAGTCTTCTTTCATTTAATCGGTTTTTAATGTTAAGTTGTTGACAAAAAACTTGTTTGCCAGCTCAGATTTCAAATATTCGTAACCTCATTCCAAGGTAAGACTCCCGCAACAAATTAAACTGGCGTCACAAAATGGAGTCCATTTGTATCAGATCCACGCGCAGTTCAGTTCAACTCAAAGCCGTTATTGCACTCTTAATTTACAATTCCATTTCCTGAAAAAGACATTTTGAGATGTAAATTGTCACGATCTCTCAAAATTAGCTGCGGGTTTGTTTTTAGTTCCGGTAAGAAGGCAATCTGAATTGTTATATCGTAACGTATGGGCCGGGTACGAGTTCCAAAAACAAAACATAAAATGGCTCCTAAAGGCGCTTATGTTCTGGGTCAGTGGACACTTCGCAAAGTAGCTGCCAGGCTCTGCAACGCAAGTTAGCCAGAGGCTACCTACGTTGTGCGTTGTAAATGAAGGTATCCCATCAATACCAACAAACTTCGAATTGTGAAGGCTGGTCTTTTCATTTTTCACTTTTCATTATCCATTCAAAATCAAAATCTCAAAATCAACGCAGCTAATGGAGAATGCAATGTTCATTCTTGCGGATGATTCGTGCCAAATCACAATGACGAGAGAAAAATGAGCTCCTACGTAAGAGTGGCTTATGTCGACTGCATAATATATAAGGGGCTTCATTTCTGAGCGATCAACCGTTTCCACACAACTTCCCACGAGGTATAGGTGTCTCCCTGTTGAGGGAGAATGGAAACCAACCTTTCATGTAACCCTCGCAAACGAGTCGCAAGGGACAGATAATATATATCACCTGTCACTGAACATTGCCCCTACCAATGATCAACATGTGTCGTGGCGTTTTTTCCCCCGAGCAATCTTTCATCATGAATAAGTCATGCCTGCCTTTGTTGCGAAATGTGTTCAATGGCATGCTCCTTGAAGTATAGTTCTTAATGGATAGTCATCAACTTTGTGGATACTCTACGTAGTCCCTCCATCGAGAGAAAATGGTCATCAGTCTTGTGGCTACTCCTAGTCCCTCCATCGAGAGAAAATGGTCATCAATCTTGTGGCTACTCTAGTCCCTCCATCGAAACGAAATACATGTATTCATTAACCTTGGCTACTCTATAGTCCCTCCATCGACAGGAAATGGTCGTCAATCTTGCGGCTACTCTAGTCCCTCCATCGAAACGAAATACATGTATTCATTAACCTTGGCTACTCTATAGTTCCTCCATCGACAGGAAATGGTCGTCAACCTTGTGGCTACTCTAGTTCCTCCATCGAGAGGAAATGGTCATCAACCTTGTGGCTACTCTGGTCCCTCCATCGAGAGCAAATGGTTATCAATCTTGTGGCTACTCTCGTCTCTCCATCGAGAGCAAATGGTCATCAACCTCGTGGCTACTCTGAAATTCTTCAAGATGAGGTCATTCGAAAAAACCTCAATCAAATCTTGCGTCTTAGCTTTGAAGCAAGGGATTGGTACTCTGGCGCATTCCTCTGGGCAGTGATCCTGGGAGTGACCACAAGTGCTACACAATCTAGGCGAGCTTATTCATGCTTTTAGCTTAAAAGCTGGGTCTTATATCGATTGGACACGTATATAGAAAACCCTTGTAGGCTACTTGACACGCCTCTTGTGTAAAGAGTGACATGATCCTTTGCCAGGTTTGTTGCCTGATGGAATGGGAACATCATGATGATAGGAAGTCAGCGATCAGAACATGAAGTGAGTATCAATCCAATATTTCATTAGGATCGAATGACCTGTTACGGGAGAAGCCTTGATGAGTGACAGCAAGATGATTGATTGAGCGACAACTACATGTACTGTTGTAGTCTGACCCTTCAAGGAAGGAAGATCTGAAAAAAAGGGCGGTACCATTCTCCACACATCGCCGTTAGGTTACACCACTCGTCCCTCCGTGAACTCCACGTGTTAGGTGGGGCAGTCAAAACGCGGAACCAACACCGAATTGGAGCGGTACGTGTCGGTTTCAATGGCTGTGATTGTAGGAGTGACCTGACAGATCCAGTTCAGTTGCTCTCATTTCATATAATCTGTATATATTTCAAAATATCCTCCCAGGGACGGTAAAGGAAAGGTGAATGATCATAGAAACCAAGGGGATTTGCTTGTCTAACTGCATCCCAAATAATCTCGTCTCTTCCCAGATTTCACCCTTGCTGCACGACAACCCTTGACCTACATATCAGTAGACCTGTTGGCTCTTTCGATCCAATCGTGATTTCTCTCCGATTTCTAGGCCTTTTAAAGTGGTCCTAAACCGCCGGGGCGAGCGAGACAGCCTCGTTTTCATTTTCCCGCGCTACGCCAGGATGAATGAACGCCTGTCAATCATCACGTCACGTGATTACTATGGAATTTACTACGCGATCACTGATTGGGCAAGTTCTGATAATTGACAGCTGTGTGACAGCTGATTGTCAAAGCAACATGGATGCAACCAGTTCACCGAGTCGAGATTTCTCCTCGATTCCGGGGAGTTTTAGCGGATATATTCACGCCT
>NMRB01000368.1:341487-358369 GCA_002633025.1 Notospermus geniculatus | reverse complement strand
AGCTGATTGTCAAAGCAACATGGATGCAACCAGTTCACCGAGTCGAGATTTCTCCTCGATTCCGGGGAGTTTTAGCGGATATATTCACGCCTAAGAGTGTTCAATCCGACACGAGTGACACCATTGATGACGGTGTCGGCCGGTACATGCATGTATGCCAGGCAAGTTGGTCTTTTCTCAAAAGAAACCACAGAATTCACTGACGTTACACCGGCACGGCGGCGAGTTCCGCAGTCCGGCATTATGTTAATGATGCCATACACACAAACAACCTCCTCATCGTCTTAAAACTGAGTTCTTTCTTTATTATGAGCCACTTCGATAATGTTTCTGGACAGTCCACAGCCGCTGGTCGGCATTTGCTACCTTTTTAGGCCGCCCTTTCCCTTCTTTCACTTCTCGCTTCGGCATCCTGTCTGCCGGTTTGCACGACCATCTCAGCGTTGACAAACTCAGTGAAGGTAGCGTACTGCGCATGCTCAGAAGCCAGGAGCGGAAATCGGAAGTTCCATTTTCGTGGGCGGTGAAAATGATCGGGTGCCAACTTTTGCTTGGCGGTTTAGGACCACTTTTTAAAGGTTTCGTCTGTTGCATGCTCTGACAGTTTGCCTCTAGTCAAACGACAAAAGATTTTCTGTATTAATATTGCATGAGATGCCATGTCTGATATGATATGGTAATGCCAGCTTATGCATAACCATATTCAATCCACCCCAGGGAGGCTTCATGTTCTTGTGCTTATCGTCGGCTGTCATACGGCGATCGGAGAGGGATCGACTTCTAACAAGGAATGCCTGTACCACTCGGTGAATCACTTATTTCCAATCGTCCAGTATTGATAAGTTAGGATTGTATCACCTTGCTCGAGGAAACAAAACGTGTGTTATCAACCGGAAGATACATCCTTGCCATCTTTCTTCTGTACTGATGGTACAGCTGCTGTTCTCATTCTGTGAAGACTCATCCGGAGAATATCGGTGATGTAAAGAGCGAGCGCTGTGAACTACTGATTACTGATGGAAGGACGACGTAATTCCTTGTCGTTAATTAAACAGCCAGATGTCACCATCTCCTTTACAACACCTCCGGGCTTCAAACATTACTTTTGATTTAAGTTTTCCTGCAATACGTGGCTCCGTCACAACGTCAGCAGCTGTTCAACTTCTTTCGAGACAGTTGTGACGATCTTGATGAGTTACGGNATTTTTCAGCATTAGATGGCAAGCATGCTTGCTAAATAAGGACGAAAAAGGGAACTGCTTGGCAAGCATGCTTGCCAAATAAACCCGGCCTAAAATAATTATCCGGTGAATGTGTTTGGTAGTGTTATATCAGGCTTTAGGCAATGACCACGACGTCATCTAGGACAACGAGAAGGCCATCATCCTTTTTGGAAAGGTCTATAATCTGTTGTCGGTTATATCAGAATGGTGATGGTTTCTATAGCCATACATCATAATCTCTCGTTGAATGGAAACCGGACTTATAAATTCCAGGAGATTAGAATCTTAAGCCTGAATCTGAATGGAATAAATAATTGGATTCAGTGAAACCTGGAAGTATTAGCTGAGGCAAGGAGGAACCTGGCGATCCTCATCCACCACGAAACTTAAAGGAGCACGGTATTGGATCTCAAATGCGTTATTTGACAGCCGACGTTGAGGGAGCCACCTAGCGGCAGTAAGATGGACTACGGAAATGCATTACAAAATGTACGTCGGGTCAATTCGCCGACAACGTAGTTAGTCCCTGGGTTGGAGAGTGGCGCGGTGGCGCCGGCTCTCGAGAAAAAGTGGCAATACCGTGGCCCTTTAAAGTACACCCGAGAACATCATTGTACTGGTGAGAACAAGACGAAGCCTGGGAGACAGGATTGCTCAGGAATGGTGCCGAAGCCAAACAATGATGATGCCGAGAGTTAATTTTAAAACTGCAGACTGATGCTAAAAGTACAGCGTCTTCACTCAATATCTTCCTCCATAATGGATTACAAGATTGAGATAATGGTTTTTGTGAGAGATAGAACCCGTATGAAATATAGTTGAGACAATGAGGCGAAGCAACATCCCCAACAGAAACAATAACAAATGAAAAACTGTCCATGTTCATTAGGAGAGAATGAAGATTTAGCGTCTCCTTGTTTCTGCTGCGTGTTTGGTTTTATTGTTGATGTTACTCGTGTTGGGTGCCATAACTCGAATTTACATGCTATTAGTCCAACCAGTCTGCACATCATTTTATTATTATACATGTAGAGGAAAGACTTAAGAGTGAGTTAAGTCCTTGATGTTACGACACCTTCGTCCATTAGCTGATGGGGTCTGATGTAAAGATTTATTCTTTCTGAACAATCTGTCTGATACGTGAAAGTAATTTTGTCAGCTTTTGGGGCTCCCTGGCTGTTGCATGCCGCAGCCGCCTACGCCGTTCCAAGGCGGCCTACGACACCGCCACTGGGAAGCGCACGGCTGTGAGCGGCTTTGTGCCTCTTTTCGACGCTTCGTCCCTGTAGGACTGCATCAATGACGTCATGACGTGACGTCGGTGCGACCTCGCAGCGCCGCCCTATCGGTGTAAAAAGTCAAACGGGTTCCTCATTGCACAACTTCAACAGCTTGTTGCCGAATCCGATATTGCCGGATACTTCGCCATTCTTCTCTGCTAATGACTTTCTCATGAGAACGAGCAAAAGTCATTGGTAGTCAAGAACGTAATTAGTATCGCATTGCCATGGTACGATGGTCAGCTGGGGACACAACTGGGCCTACATTCCATGGAGTGGATACAAATGTACAGCTCTAGCGCGGAATTATAGTTTTTCTTAGTGCCTTTGTGAAAATAGTGTCCCAAAGTAATCAAGTGGATAATGGGCTTTAGTTGGGGAAATTGAAATGGAAATGACATCAACAAAACAAAGAATTGTACGCTGGTAATAGCCCTCATGAGGACGAAAAAAAGTGGAAGACAAAGTGATGAAAGCGAGGACGAAAAATACACTTTGGGTAGGAAAACGGGAGGAGACATCGGCAGAAAGAGAATTATGGATCATAGGGGGATGCATGGGCAGTGAAAAACTGTCGGGATCCTAAGAACTTTGTAGACTGTGATATCGAATGCTGATTGGGAAATGTAGGCACGGAGTTACTGGTCATCGGGGTGACGGGATTGTGCAGCTAAGTGGAATCAATCGTGATATCCCCTCGCCCACGGACGACACAGAACGTTTAATTAGAACGTGGTGTGTTTCCATGTGTTTGTGATTTATCACACCTGCCAGGCCCAGACGAGTGCAGGTTCTGGGACGTACAGATAGGCTAATTATTGAAAAACCGAAGAGATATATTACCACTATAAAATTCCCATAACCGTCGTACGATACCACAGAGGCAAACGATTTTGCAGTCCGCTTACGCCGATCTGAAATCAATAGGCACTCCTTTGAACCCAGCCAGGCCTTTCCATGGAGAATAATTACTGTGCATCAGATATGACTGCGAATGGCACGGCATATAAACAGGTTGGCATTTCTGAGACTCGGACTCTATCAGGTTGGTCGTCATGAAATGTTGGCTTTTCTCGAAATATTAGGTTCGCCATTTTCAAATAGTGTAATAGGGTTGGGTTTCCGGTGTAACGTTTTTTAATGTTCCCCATCTGTGAGTGTTCCCATATCATTGTCTGACGGAATAAGCTGCGACCTGACACACAGGGGACACACACAGAGAAACGTGTAGACCTGTCTGCCAGTGTTTCCCAAACAATAAGGGGAACATTGACATACGGGAACACTGGCAGATGGTTCGACTTGGACTATATGTATTAGGTTAGCCACTCTGGGTGACAACATTCAGCCCACTAAATGAATATTGCCCCAGAAGGGAAAGGCTGACAAAACAAAGTTATGGTATTTTAAGTGCATTTACGATCAGGGACGTCGTCGAGGCTAGCTAATGTATCTGTAGTCAAGCTGACAAGAATGACACGCAGTCTTACTCTTGTCGGTGTTGATTTGCATTACGGAAGAGAAAGAAGCTTCCATTCTTCACCGTACCGTACAACGTGTATACCTTCCACCACCAACGCCAACGAGCATCGCCATGCTCAAGACTATCACGACGGCTTCAACGACATCCCTCGGCATTCGATGTTCGTACTGCCGGCTGATCGAAAGAATTCCTCTGCAGAAGGCATACATGGTGTGTTCCTGAGGTAACTGCGCGAGCCATTCTTTATTACCGCAAGTATAACCCCCTCTGGAATACTAAAAGTTTAGTTTCGAGGAATATCAAAAATATCAGTGGATGGTGGCAGAAAAGTTGTGTTTAGAACAACCCAAGATGGTAACAACAAATTATAGGCAAGAAGATAACACCGATCAGGAAGTACTCTCGGAATTGGAGAAAACTTAATTGAAACGACTCCTTGGATAACTGGATCCGAGAAGTGACAACACGTGACTGGTAATGGTATTTTTAAAGCAATTGCAGTCACTCGGTCTCAATATGATTATATTAGTGCATCTGTCTGAGTGCTGAGTGATATTGATAGCGTGTTGAAGATTTGGTTTGGTCACGTTGACGTGATTAGTTGGTGACACGAGTAAAGTTTCCCGTCGAGGTCGACAGCTCGGATGGTGCACGACAGGAACCTAACGTATTCGGTTACCACTTTCGCGGATTATGATATCAGGAACGCATGACTAGCTATTTCTTTCAAATAGTCGAGAAAGGCACTTAAAACAGGCGATCGTGTTGGAAACTTCTCATATTAATGGAGTACTATGAAATATTTGGCCGTTTAGCGGATAAAACCTGTCATCTATAAGTCTCAAAAGAAGTAAGCAACATACGACGATGACGCTGTAGTTCGTCTTGTAATATTAGGAAGATTTAAGAATACCGATAAATGCCAACTGTTTGTAAGACGAGATTTTCTTCACTGCTGATGCAAAATTGTTCGTAACGTAGCGGATAATTAAGGATTCTAGTCTAATTATGTTGCTGCAGCGACAGTTTTTGTTGGTGTTGAGAAATCAGATACAATAAGCAACAGGAACGAGCGATGATTCGTAAGTGTTTGTCAAACTATTAATCAGAACGGTGAGTGAGTATGATCATACTGTGGATGATAGACGGAGGAATATCTGATCGAATTTCTCCTTTCTCCATGCGGCTGTGCTGGAGGTTGCGTGCGATGCTTTTTGCCTCTTATTTTGATTTTGAAACTTACTACCTCGTCTTCGTGGCTATTTTCGAGCGGAGCTTGTGATTTGTCCGTGAATCAACTTAACTTGACGAAGGAAGCTGTCTGCAGTGAATTTGGCTCAGTGACTTACTGGAATTCATGCCTGACTGATCCGATCAACAAGAACACCGTGCAAAAAGCAGTTTGGAGTTTGGAGGCCGGTCATTTCAGAAGATCCTCTTTGCTCCAATCGCACTAATGCCATTCAACTATACAGGGGACAGCCCTAACGGGCTCATAGCACTTTTCAACTCCACCACTGTCCAAGTGTCAAACAGCGTCGTACAAGGAGTTGAACCAACGAATTATGATATACCTCTTTACATGTTATTCACCGTCACCATATTGTACACCTTGATTTTCATTTTTGGTACTGTTGGCAATATTCTTGTGGCGTTTGTGATTTGGCGGAATCGTGAAATGAGGAATTCTACCAATGTGTTTCTAATGAACCTGAGTTTGGCGGATCTCTTGGTTCTCTTGGTGACGATGCCGACTGCACTCATGGAACTTCACACCAGGGAGAAATGGTATCTCGGCGAAGCCATGTGTAAGTCTTCTTTCATTTAATCAGTTTTTAATGTTAAGCTGTTGACAAAAAACTTGTTTGCCAGCTCAGATTTCAAATATTCGTAACCTCATTCCAAGGTAAGACTCCCGCAACAAATTAAACTGGCGTCACAAAATGGAGTCCATTTGTATCAGATCCACGCGCAGTTCAATTCAACTCAAAGCCGTTATTGCACTCTTAATTTGCAATTCCATTGCCAGAAAAAGACATTTTGAGATGTAAATTGTCACGATCTCTCAAAATTAGCTGCGGATTTGTTTTTAGTTCCGGTAAGAAGGCAATCTGAATTGTTATATCGTAACGTATGGGCCGGGTACGAGTTCCAAAAACAATAAAATGGCTCCTAAAGGCGCTTATGTTCTGGGTCAGTGGACACTTCGCAAAGTAGCTGCCAGGCTCTGCAAAACGCAAGTTAGCCAGAGGACCTACGTTGTGCGTTGTAAATGAAGGTATCCCATCAATACCAACAAACTTCGAATTGTGAATGCTGGTCTTTCCATTTTCTCACGTTTCATTATCCATTCAAAATCAAAATCTCAAAATCAACGCCTATGTGAACAGGTAATGGAGAATGCAATGTTCATTCTTGCGGATGATTCGTGCCAAATCACAATGACGAGAGAAAAATGAGCTCCTACGTAAGAGTGCTTATATGTCGACTGCATAATATATAAGGGGCTTCATTTCTGAGCGATCAACCGTTTCCACACAACTTCCCACGAGGTATAGGTGTCTCCCCGTTGAGGGAGAATGGAAACCAACCTTTCATGTAACCCTCGCAAACGAATCGCAAGGGACAGATAATATATATCACCTGTCACTGAACATTGCCCCTACCAATGATCAACATGTGTCGTGGCGTTTTTTTCCCCGAGCAATCTTTCATCATGAATAAGTCATGCCTGCCTTTGTTGCGAAATGTGTTCAATGGCATGCTCCTTGAAGTAGTTCTTAATGGATAGTCATCAACCTTGTGGATACTCTACGTAGTCCCTCCATCGAGAGAAAATGGTCATCAATTTTGTGCCTACTCCTAGTCCCTCCATCGAGAGAAAATGGTCATCAATCTTGTGGCTACTCTAGTCCCTCCATCGAAACGAAATACATGTATTCATTAACCTTGGCTACTCTATAGTCCCTCCATCGACAGGAAATGGTCGTCATGCAATTGTGGCTGCTCTAGTCCCTCCATCGAAAGGAAATACATGTATTCATTAACCTTGGCTACTCTATAGTCCCTCCATCGAAAGGAAATGGTCGTCAATCTTGTGGCTACTCTAGTTCCTCCATCGAGAGCAAATGGTTATCAATCTTGTGGCTACTCTCGTCTCTCCATCGAGAGGAAATGGTCATCAACCTGGTGGCTACTCTAGTCCCTCCATCGAGAGGAAATGGTTATCAATCTTGTGGCTACTCTGGTCCCTCCATCGAGAGCAAATGGTCATCAACCTTGTGGCTACTCTGGTCCCTCCATCGAGAGGAAATGTCATCAACTTTGTGGCCACTCTGAAATTCTTCAAGATGAGGTCATTCGAAAAAACCTCAATCAAATCTTGCATCTTAGCTTTGAAGAAAGGGATTGGCTATACTGTGGCGCATTCCTCTGGGCAGTGATCCTGGGAGTGACCACAAGTGCTACACAATCTAGGCGAGCTTATTCATGCTTTTAGCTTAAAAGCTGGGTCTTATATCGATTGGACACGTTTATAGAAAACCCTTGTAGGCTACTTGACACGCCTCTTGTGTAAAGAGTGACATGATCCTTTGCCAGGTTTGTTGCCTGATGGAATGGGAACATCATGATGATATAGTAGGAAGTCAGCGATCAGAACATGAAGTGAGTATCAATCCAATATTTCATTAGGATCGAATGACCTGTTACGGGAGAAGCCTTGATGAGTGACAGCAAGATGATTGATTGAGCGACAACTACATGTACTAGTTGTAGTCTGACCCTTCAAGGAAGGAAGATCTGAAAAAAGGGCGGTACCATTCTCCACACATCGCCGTTAGGTTACACCACTCGTCCCTCCGTGAACTCCACGTGTTAGGTGGGGCAGTCAAAACGCGGAACCAACACCGAATTGGAGCGGTACGTGTCGGTTTCAATGGCTGTGATTGTAGGAGTGGCCTGACAGATCCAGTTCAGTTGCTCTCATTTCATATAATCTGTATATATTTCAAAATATCCTCCCAGGGACGGTAAAGGAAAGGTGAATGATCATAGAAACCAAGGGGATTTGCTTGTCTAACTGCATCCCAAATAATCTCGTCTCTTCCCAGATTTCACCCTTGCTGCACGACAACCCTTGACCTACATATCAGTAGACCTGTTGGCTCTTTCGATCCAATCGTGATTTCTCTCCGATTTCTAGGCCTTTTAAAGGTTTCGTCTGTTGCATGCTCTGACAGTTTGCCTCTAGTCAAACGACAAAAGATTTTCTGTATTAATATTGCATGAGATGCCATGTCTGATATGATATGGTAATGCCAGCTTATGCATAACCATATTCAATCCATCCCAGGGAGGCTTCATGTGCTTATCGTCGGCTGTCATACGGCGATCGGAAAGTGATCGACTTCTAACAAGGAACGCCTGTACCACTCGGTGAATCACTTATTTCCAATCGTCCAGTATTGATAAGTTAGGATTGTATCACCTTGCTGGAGGAAACAAAACGTGTGTTATCAACCGGAAGATGCATCCTTGCCATCTTTCTTCTGTACTGATGGTACAGCTGCTGTTCTCATTCTGTGAAGACTCATCCGGAGAATATCGGTGATGTAAAGAGCGAGCGCTGTGAACCACTGATTACTGATGGAAGGACTACGTAATTCCTCGTCGTTAATTAAACAGCCAGATGTCACCATCTCCTTTACAGCACCTCCGGGCTTCAAACATTACTTTTGATTTAAAGGGAGACATGCTGTGATATAGCGTAGTGTCACCGTGTATTAACAGACGGCGCTGCAACTCAGACAACTTGTGCCCGCCGGGCAATATTTTTCGCATGTCTCCCTTTAAGTTTTCCTGCAATACGTGGCTCCGTCACAACGTCAGCAGCTGTTCAACTTCTTTCGAGACAGTTGTGACGATCTTGATGAGTTACGGCAGGGTTTGTTCAAGCAACGCCATAAAATATATCTAGATCTTATGTTAGTGATTTAAAACCAAAATTGATGAAGTATGTCGTGCTCAGATCGGATTATATCCATCCATCGATCATTGGCTTTGGACACACATTCGATGCTGTCCCTGAAAATGTTTATCACCAACCCGCAAAGCTCATGAGACACGACGAGGCCATTGAATTAAAACTTGGATGTCACTGTATGATCAATATCGAAGACTAGTCTTGTAATCCTTACGGCGATCTAAGGGAATGTCGTGAGCAAGATTGAAACGTCAATCATGATGGTCCGTGACCGAACAATCGTGGATCTTCCTCTATTGAAACTTATGGCTTTTCTGAGTGCCGTCGTCTGAGGAGACCATCTGGCATCCTTCCGTGAGACCATGCGCTATACTGTCGCGTGTCATGTGGCATCAGGCGGAGATAAATTTGAAATGATAGTGCAACAGGGGGTAAAACGTTCACTGGCGTGGAAGTGCCGTCGATATAGACCACTTTCTTTCCGTCTTCGGTCGATTTCGTGACTTAAGACACTGTATCGTTCAATGATAATGTTCTTGGCAGCTAATTAAGGTGACGTTTTTTGTTGTCGTTGACGATCGAATTTCAATTATGACTTTTCTGTTGAAGACATAATTATTGATTCCATTCAATCGTTGTGTAATGTTCTTTGTGAGTGTTTCGATCCACGTGGGCGTCAAGTCAGGTGGACGCACTTTCATTATCAATAGTGTTACAAATAACTATTAGATTCTATTGACTCTATCCCATTTGTGAACCTGAATTTGTTTTATCGAACGACCGTCGACTGATTGCCACTTCAATACGATATTCTCACTCGGGAAGAGTCGATAATGCCCGGAAGCGTTCGAGTGATTTCACAGCCAATATAGAGTTTTCGCAAACCCCCCGAAACGCCAACGCGAACGTCTATCCTTTTGTTCGGTGCTCTCCTCGTGGCATCGAACAATGGGTTTGGCGTTCGCGTTGACGTTTCGGGGGCTTTGCGAAAACTCTCTATTACGCAGCCTGGCGTTTATTCAAAATGTCCCTGGTCAGTGTCGAGGAGATCTGAGTTGACGTCGTATAATCGACGCTAAAGGACATCTGCCCCAACCTGCCGGCGTCCGACTTGCCCTTGCAAAGGAATAAGGGATACAACACACCACGCTTACTGTCCCATGCGACAGACACGAAGAGCTGAGTTGACGAAGAGCCAGGGATGAAAGAAAGACGTCTGGTCGTGGGATGACTCCTCATCTCAATAATCATGGCATTTACTCGGCCCAGGAAAGGCCATGTCAACTTTTATCTCCGCGCATTTTCACTTCACATCTAAAGATATTCGAAGATGTTTCGCCTTTTAAAGGATTTTCTGTGACATTTGCCTGACACTACTCACGATGAAGTAGAATAATGAGAGAAACATTGTAATCCGATACCATATGTAAATTGTTGTATCGAGAGAGATATTTACTCCATCCAGTGACGATTCAACAAATCTTTAATTAGTTTATTATAGCTGAGTCACGTTGCGGGGGAACAGCACGTGTAGAAAAGTCAACATTGTTCAGGCAACGATGTGTCATTTCATTGATGACATTCAAATGACAAAAAAGGAGGATTATCCTTCTTTTGAAGAAGAGTGATTGCATCCTTCCTCAGATGGAGATGGAGAGGAAATGACAGATGGCAACATTTTCTACTTATAATTCGTAGTGTTCAATCATGAAAGTCAACAAGCCGTGCAACAACCAGTGTTTTTCTCTACGGAAGCTTCGCCAATTTCACAAGACCGTCCTGCAAAGTACCCATCACATCAGACGCCATGAAATGGCCTACCATGTCTGCAACCTCGGCATGGAATAGGCAGTCACAGTCAATAGGCTGAGTGTTCTAATGGCCAGAAATCATATGCCGTGGAATACCCAATCAGCGTCACTCTACTATAGGCAGGCTCTCCGAGTGTTCTAATGGCCAGAAATCATATGGAATAGCCAATCAGCGTCACTCTACTATAGGCAGGCTCTCCGAGTGTTCTAATGGCCAGAAATCATATGATAGCCAATCAGCGTCACTCTACTACAGGCAGGCTCTCCGAGTCTTCTAATGGCCAGGGTAGACGCGGTGGAATAGCCAATCAGCGTCACCCTACACCTGGCAGGCTTCCGGTGTGTTCTAATGACCTGAGATCTGACGCCATGGAGTAGCCAATCAGCGTCACCTTACAGTCGGCAGGCTCTCCGAGCGTTCTAGTAACCAATCAGTGATCAAACGTCATGGAGTAGCCTATCAGTATCACCCTAAAATCGGCACGCTCTCATAGTGTTCTAATTGGCCAGAAACAGACGCCATGGAGTAGCCAATCACAATCGAATGCCAATGGCCAATGATCAAACGCATAGAGTCGGTTAGCTAATCAGCATTGCCCTCTGAGTCGGCAGGCCACATGGCGTAGCCAATCAGCGTCTCGCGGTCGCCAGGCTATGCGAGTACATATTCTAGTGAACTGAGATCAGATGCATTTTCTGTCTGCTCTCGTCATTCCCTTCACTGTATGATATGATGGCCTTTGCTATATTCGCGGATGTAAATGACGACACAAACCCCAGCTGGCTGTATCTTTCTCTTTTGATTCTTGATTGGTCGAGCCCTTTGGACCTCAATTACCATTTGAATTATTGGAAATGCCACTGATCTGGAAACCAGCATCACGTGATTTTGTCCCGAGTCCAACATTCTGCCTTCTCACCATTACCAATCACCAAGATCGCCTCACAAATGAGCGTTGATTGCAAAAACATGAAAGGAAAACGAGCCAACGACCATAATCAGGGATGAGATGACTCGGTCTAAATGCTTACGGTAACACAATAATGACTGGAAATCAGTATGTATGATCCGACACCTGATCCCCACAAGCCACTTTCAAGGAGGCTGGTCTTGGTGGCATGTCAGTACAGGCGCCATATTTATCAAGCCTTCGCAAGTTTGCGTTCACGCAAATCTATTGTAAGGCAGTCAGTGAACAATAGGGCATGTGTGGAGCCAAAATCTGCGTGAACGCAAAGTTGCGAAGGCTTCATAAATATGGCCCCTGCAGGGCGACAAGTAATACCAATACTCTTCTCACTTCATACACCTTATGTACATTGTACGTACATTGTACTTTTTTAATCATTCTTTGTATCTTGTCTTTTCAGGTAAGGCGGTGCCTTTCATTGAGAACGCCGTAGCGGATGCCAGCGTGTTGACCATTCTGGCCATAAGCCTGGAACGTTATTACGCCATCTGTCATCCATTCCGTGCCCAATACATGTGTACTCCATCGAGATCTATCAAAATCCTCGCCGTTATCTGGATCATAGCAGCAGCCGTAGCCATTCCATTCATTTACTTTGCTGAACTCAGATATGATCAGTTCTATGACGGGACATACGCGTACGCCTGCGCAACAGTGTTCAGAGATTCGAAAAGCAGGATTTATATTTTGTGCAGTACGGCATTATTTTTTGTCTTTCCCCTAGTTTTGTTGTCAGTCCTTTACAGCATCATCATCAAGCGTCTTGTTTACGACGCCAAGGCATTGTTGGATGGTGACGTCAACAGTGCGTCTGCGCAGAAGTCCAGACGACAAGTTGTGTACATGCTCATATCGATCAAAGTGCTCTTCTTCGTGTGCATGTTACCATTTCGGGTGTTCAGTATCTTTTTGATATATACCCCGACAGAAAAGCTGGCCAAGTTAGGATTGGAAGGATACTTAAACATTCTGTGTTTTTCCAGGATAATGTTTTATATGAATAGCGCCGGAAACCCAATAATGTATAACGTTCTCAGTACAAAGTTCCGTGAGGCCTTTAAGAGGGCGCTCTGCTGCTCAAGGGACAAAAGACTAGAGCGCCGCCTAACGCTGTCAACATACTACAGCGCGGCAAGACAAACACCAAATCCCGATTCCCATGCAGACACTGAGAGTACCATGTGCATATGACACATGCTATGCTGTCATGCCAGTTGTATACAAGTCAGGCAAAGACAAAAACAGAAGGGTCCTACTGACACTGAACTATATCACTTTGAAGCGTTGAAAAGGGTTAAGTTTGACAAGTGAAATGTCACGCTAAAATGTCATTGTAATTTCTCATCGAGTTCCAGACGACGGAACTATTTACTCGTCTTTCGGAATCGTGATCGGAAACTCTCAATGAATAATGTTTTCCTAGCAACGTCGGTTCTGTGATGAAATGTCGTGGGAATGTTTTATCACTATCAACAATCTCACAAAAGATTTACAGGCAATTTGGGTGGTGTAGCTTCATTTGCCGAAAGCAATCAACAATGTTTGCCTCGGGAATAAGGCCACACGCGAACGCGGTTCTTTCAAATGTTATCGGCCGATGAGAAACACATCTATTCAATCATGTATCTCATCATCATCATCATCACACATCACTCAACATCATTACTTGTGTCCCCCATACTTCCACCGTGCTGGTCACTGGGTGATATTCACCATGATGGTCATTGGGTGACGTCAAATCCCTCAATGACTACAAGAAAGTACCGGTACGAATCACTGACAAAAGAGTTCAATCACAACAACCTCAACGTCAAACACTTTTTCGAATCCACAACTTAACCAACCACGCCTTTGTTTATGAGAACAAAGGCGTGGTCGACGCAATTGACACCGATGAAGATTTGAATGAGAGACACGGGGCCTAAAGAGCATACGAGGCAAAAAGGACTATTCAATCCTCCCCATTTTTGTTTGTCAACAAAACAGTCAAAGGCTATTGTCAGCAACAGCTTCCGGACAACATGCAACTAAAGTTCAATTATATTTTTCCCTGATGCAACAAACAAGTTCAATATGTTCAATATGTTGTCCCGTGTGTTTCCGTTCACAGTCGCCTCGACTGTGGGGTCTGGCATCAGGCAAGAAGTTTTTATCTAGGCCTACATAGGGGCCTACAGTTACGAAGAAACATCGGTACTCATAATCACAATGATCATCAGATGGCATCCTCCCACCGCAGGGTTTGGTCTCGCTCCTCTTCATACGCACCAAAGCCCTGCGGTGGGAGGATGATCTGATGGATGCTTTCATATCGCCAGTTGTTGCTTCGTAAGTCAAGAAGTTTGACTACACCAAAACTATCCCCCATATGGTGGGTTTACACGTCGATCGAGCGATGTAGCTCCCCGTCGGCGATCGTTGTCGAGCGATGGCCGACGACCGAAGATTAGGCTAGGCTATTAAACTGCCTTCTGGCACGGTCAGGTCATTTGCCACTCATCGACATCGATAATTTCATCACCATCATCATCACTCATCTCAATCAAAGATCAACACTATCGCCGAGGCCTTCTCTCGTTCATTGCAGGAAACCTGACGTGTACAATCATCGGCGAGTCAGCCAATCAGAGCGTTGCCATCAGAGCAACACCTCCACCAATTGGTGGCGCTGTATTCGCCGAGTGTAACCTAGGGTGGATGGATGAAGTCAGTTGAGCGGCAGATTCATGTCAGAGAGGCCCTAAAAGTTGGACACTTATCGGTTGGTATTCATAAAAGTTAGCAAATGCTTTTACTTAAGATTTGCATAGCGAGGTCCAATGTAAATGTACGGAAAACTTGAAGTAAAAGCATTTGCTACCTTTTATGAATATCAGCCAGTATCAGGTCGCTACTCTGTAGTACTCTCAACTCAACTGGGCCGTATATAGCTTTCTGTATATAGGCCTAGCTTTCTTCCGGAGAACAATAATCTCTCTGGATGGGCAAGGCACTATTTGCCAATTTCATCCCAAATTCGGCATGGAAAACACTATTTTTTTCAGTCGTGAACGTTGATTGAGTTTTTCCTTGAATTTATTGGAGAATATATTGATGTACTCTATCTCAAGAGACAGAATTACATCTTTCGATGGTCATGTAACATTAGGCCGTTTTTGGGCGACATTTTTCCGATGTGAAGACGGGCAGAGAAAACAATTTATCGGGTTGGTTGAAGATGTGATGGGGCGACCAATGAAATCAATGAACGTTTGCAGCATTCTGTCACCAATTCAAACCTAACCTGACAATATAAGACGGTGAATTTGACCTTCACATGTTGAGTCGAATAAACACACATTTGTTTCACTGTAATTTCCTCAGGCAATGTCTCAGTTTTTTTAAAGACAGGGCGTACTAATTGAAAAACTGGCGCCAGCTTATATGCCACCATGGAGTGTTTACTGGGCGTGGTACCAAGTGGTGTCCTTTCGTGAGTGACGTCATGGGCATGAGATATTCGCCTCGCTAGGGTACGCTAGGGATGGATGAAGACGGGTTACTAGCAGACCTGTTGCGCTATTCGTATGAGGAATAGGCTACCTGTTGATGTCGAGGCCTCCGCAAATGAAATCGAATGCTCTGACATCTGTGGGGGACAAATTGAACTAGATTTCTTTCACATTTCGGTCTGCACGACAAATCGACGCAGACGATGTTGTCATGCGACACTTGTTGATGTATATATGGACATTTGTAAGTTAACAAGGAAATAAAGTTCATTATTCTTTTGAATTCAGGCTACACCTCTTAGTTCTTCTGCCACTGAATATAGGCCTAGGGTCCAGCACAGATCAAGAGGAGGCGGCCCCGGATCTCCGTTGGTTCAGGTTGCAATGCAATGATTTGTCCAACTCCACCCATGACATGCATTAGCTGTGATCCCCGTTACGATCGGTTTTGATTGTGACAACCTTAGATGCAATTCAGTTCATTTCTGACAAAACCCTAACCAGACTAACCAAAATGGTTAGCGAGCGAGCGAAACCATTCCCTTCGTTTACTGCGAGCCGATTCTGGTTTAGCAGTGGAAGAAGAAAGTGAACTCTGGCCCGTTTGTGATGAGGGTGATGATGGCGGTCACAACTTTGTCATTCATAAACAGGTGTGAAAGGAAAGAATGTCCTAGGAAAAACTGTCCTGGGAACAAAAATTATATGATCCTTGTTAGGCCTACAATCTAATCTCTGGCGATTGGTTTCTATACCGATGCACCTTTTTAATCCGTCATTCAACAATAAGTGGACACTTTTTACTGGGGGACAATTTTTACTGCTACTGTCTTNTGTGAAAAATAGAAAATCTTCCAAGTTAGAGGCAGTCAGCCAACTTGTGAATATTTCATATTTCTTTTTCTGTCTCTAATTTTATAGTTTAGGTCATTATATGGAAAAAATATACACATAATTGCCATAAAATGCATTATTTAGGGCCATCTAAGAAAGGAATATGGAAGTTAGCGCTGACTTATCGCTGGCTAGAGGTGGGTCATGCAGGCGTTAACTTTAAACGCTGACTTAGCGCCATTGTCAGACTATCGCTCTTTCTGGAACCCGCTTAGCGCCACGTTAAAGTTAGCATGGCGTTAACTAGGGTTTAACGCCACGCTAAGGGCTATCGCTGAGTTAGCGTTGTTTCAGGAACTGGGCCCAGATGTCACGTTGGCTATTGTGGACGGCGACAGGCAGTGCTTAAAATGCCTCACAAATACTCGGATCGGATCAAACAAGGCAAAAACCTCAGTTGCAGATAGGCGAGGCCGAGACCTTCACCAACACATCAATGTAACTGTAAAACTGTACAGTGAGACCTTATCAACATAGAGCAAAAATTGTCAACTGACACCTGCTAAAACTCAGCAAACTGCACAGTGACACCATTTCAATATGGTGGATGGGGCAGTCAAGAAAGTGGAAAAATGAATGTTGCTGGCGGTATTCAGCGTGATTATGAGATTCTTCGAGGAGAGGTATCGGTCAAATGTAACGTAGTAAAGATATCTAAATTACGTTAGAGTAGTTATATTGTGATCCACCACGTTCTGCATGCTTTTCCAAGGCAAAATATTGTCACTCGGATGGCCGTTCTTCT
>NMRB01000368.1:323562-336922 GCA_002633025.1 Notospermus geniculatus | reverse complement strand
CACTTGTTGATGTATAGGCCTATGGACATTTGTAAGTTAACAAGGAAATAAAGTTCATTATTCTTTTGAATTCAGGCTACACCTCTTAGTTCTTCTGCCAAATAGGGTCCAGCACAGATCAAGAGGAGGCGGCCCCGGATCTCCGTTGGTTCAGGTTGCAATGCAATGATTTGTCCAACTCCACCCATATGCCGAGCTGTGATCCGGCCGTTACGATCGGTTTTGATTGTGACAACCTTAGATGCAATTCAGTTCATTTCTGATAAAACCCTAACCAGACTAACCAAAATGGTTAGCGAGCGAGCGAACCATTTCTTTACTGCGAGCCGATTCTGGTTTAGCAGTGGAAGAAGTGAACTCTGGCCCGTTTGTGGATGAGGGTGATGATGGCGGTCACAACTTTGTCATTCATAAACAGGTGTGAAAGGAAAGAATGTCCTAGGAAAAACTGTCCTGGGAACAAATGATCCTATTGTTGGGCCTACAATCTAATCTCTGGCGATTGGTTTCTATACCCATGCACCTTAATCCGTCATTCAACAATAGAAGTGGACACTTTTCACTGGGGGACAATTTTTACTGCTACTGTCTTTTGGCAACGGCATATATACCCCCCCCCCCCCGGTTTCTATTTTACCAGTAAACAAAATGTCGCACAAACATTGACAGTCCATTGGGCATGCTATAAAACGCACGCTGCTCTTTGGACCTCGGTCTTCCGCTAAAGATGGACACTTAAAACCTATAGGAGACACAAAACCTCAGATGTCACGAGTGTAGATTTTGGCTATTGTGGACGGCGACAGGATCGGATCGGATCAAACATGGCAAAAACCTCAGTTGCAGATAGGCGAGGCCCGGAGGCGAGGCCGAGACCTTCACCAACAGATCAATGTAACTGTAAAACTGTACAGTGAGACCTTATCAACATAGAGCGAAAATTGTCAACTGACACCTGCTAAAACTCAGCAAACTGCACAGTGACACCATTTCAATATGGTGGATGGGGCAGTCAAGAAAGTAATGAAAGTGGAAAAATGAATGTTGCTGGCGGTATTCAGCGTGATTATGAGATTCTTCGAGGAGAGGTATCGGTCAAATGTAACGTAGTAAAGATATCTAAATTACGTTAGAGTAGTTATATTGTGATCCACCACGTTCTGCATGCTTTTCGAAAGCAAAATATTGTCACTCGGATGGCCGTTCTTCTGTTCAGTGCCAGTGGTCTAACACACACCTCCTGCATGCATGACATGCACGCAAACACTGACACAGCACAGCCACCCAGGTGGACGTCACAAGCCATGAATAGGAGCAGTCAGCCACGCGCACCAATACAAAAGAAAATTCTTTTGACTGAATGCTCAATTTATATTTTAAAGCCCCACAGTAGGCCTATTGAATTTTACGATATTTTCAAAAAGTTAGGAGAGTGCACATAGAGGTCCCATAGCCTCGTGAAGGTCCCCAAAATGCTTGCCTGATACGCACTTCGCAGAATCAAGGCCTAGTTTTCAGCACGCATTGGAAAAAACTGCAGGGAGAGCTCTAATGTATTCTAACAGAGCGTAGTACATTTTACACTAGGCCTACGCTGACGTCGTGCGAGAATCGCGGCGATGATTTGCGTTTTTCACATTCAATACAGTGGGGCTTTAAGCAAATGCCAATGGGGGGTTTGTTTACATTTTTGGTGGTACCTCCCATTAGAGTGTGAATCTCGCCTCCAGGCAAAGCCGTGCTCCAGCCATATGCAAAACCTGTACACATATCTGAACGTAAACACTGGGGACGAGGTTCCATTAAAAATTTGTTAAAATGGGTTTGGCCCCCTTAGGCCTAATGGCATTTTCAAATTCAGTCGGTCAAAATGTACATTTTGTACTAGGCTAGTCGCATTGATTTCGAAGCGGCAATGCAGAATATGCCTCCGAAGTTTGGCTGTCTAATGGTAATGCATTTCCCATTAAACTAAAATCCTTCTTTCGCCTTTTTCTCAAAACGGCGCTTGATTTGAGGACATGTCAACAAACAACTGTCAACAAACCCCACGAGCCATTTTTGCTTTAACCTGAATAGGACTACCGGTATCTATCTAAGCCTATAGGCCTATAGGGCCTAGGCCGAGGCCAGGCTATTCATTTTTTAGGCCAGGGTCTACTAGGCCTCCTATAATATTGGGCCGTATCCATGGAGTGTAGTAGGTACCACGGGTCGGGTCGTGACACCTAGGGGTAAACAGGCCCCTACTGGCCGACTGACAGCTCCTATTTCGGTTTATCGGGTGCAGGCCCGTCTCCAGGTCAAGACCACTAGGCCTTGGCCTAACAGTACTACAAATGTAGGCGTAGGCCTAGCACTAGCATAGCAGCATCCTTCTTATTGACATGAATTTGGCTACATTTTTTTATACATAGGCACCCATACAACATGTTTTCCCCCTAACCCTGCCCTGACCCCAATCCCTAACATACAATGACCCTACCATAACCCTGTGCCGGGTGGTGGAGGGAACCGGCCTTACTGAAAATTTATCCCAAATGATACATATCATGCAGGACTTACAGTGGAAGGCATGGTTTTTACCATTTGACAAAAATGCAACAAGTTTGTAGCCTTAGTTTCAGGCCAAATGAAATAAAATATTGCAAACAAAAACATTGGGCTTTTTTCTTTATTATGATTATTTAATTTATTTAAAAAACTCAAGATATCCCAGAAAAACTGCAGTACAATCAGTCCAGAGTATAAAATGCCTCCCTGTATACTGGTGATGATCAGTGAACAAATGAGACAGGTCCTCACAGTGAACACTTTGTCATCATCGCCATGGTTGAAGATGTTGAAGACTTCTCCCCAGAAGGATAAGCAGTGCCACTTGGGATCATCCAACAGCCATCTGCAAATCAAACAAAAGCAAACGTCAGTAAATACATTCTTGCCACGAGGTTTGTATGAGTGGACTTTGGGTCATGTGAGTACTGGGGGGAGCATGGGGAGGGGGGCTGAGAGGCCTGCGGGCTGGTGTCCAAACAAAGTAAAAAAAGACAACAAGAAATCTTGTTGTTCTTTTATTGGTTCCAATAACCGGTTTACAGTTTAATATAAAATAGCCTAATACACAAGTTCAACACTGTGGGGTTGCCCAACAAACATGCCCAGCCAACAGTACACGACTACGCATGCGCCATGCACGCTTGTTGGTGACAGGACTCGTTGTGGGCGCTCGTTTGGAGAGTATACAAATATAGGCAGGCCTAGGCCCTGTCCCCATCGGTAGTATGTAAACATTGAAACGTTTCAAAAGAAACGGGCCAAATGAAACGACCCAAAAAACATGCTAAATCTGAAGTTGCATGGCAGAAACGGTGTAATTTTGTTATTCCCAGTTCATTTTGGGCACTTTCATGACATAATAGCATTAAAATCTCTCAAAACACGCGTCTCCCATTCAAAACACACGTGTTGTTATTGTTTACATGACACCATGCTTCCCATTCATTCAATGTTCAAGGTCCGATCCCAAATATGGAAGTCGTCGCTTCAGAAATTCTCTATACGATTATTAATACCCTTCATCATATACTTTCTCTATATGTCACTCGCCATGGTTATTTTCTGTGAAGAATTTGTGTGAGGCCTCAAAACGTCTTCAAAACATATCGTTTTTGACATTGGGCAAAGTTTGTAACACAATGTGCATGCGAGTTTGAATAGATAATAAGCCATGAGCATTCCACCCAATTAGCGTACTCCGATCATTCCATTATGAGGGGTGCGAGGTTGGCGAGAGGAAAATGTTTGACATCGTTCCCCGCAGTGTAGCCTAAATCTGGCTAAGAAATTGCAGAAAAAGCTAAAATGATGATAAAAATCATGAAGGCATCGGGTAGCTACATTCTTCCATTCATACAATGTAAAATAATATAGGTTTTTGGTATTTTTGTTATGATTTTTCGTATTTTTAAAAACATTTTGGGTCGTTTCATTTGGCTCGTTTCTTTTGAAACGTTTCAATGTTTACATACTACCGTCCCCATCTGGTAAACGCTTTCTGAAAGAATAAAGTGGCATTGAACACTAACAACAGTACAGTAGGGGCGCACCATCCAATCCGGTCCNGTAAGCCGCCGTGTTTTGTGGCGGCGCTGCCTGTTGAGCCTCGTTCTGAAGTTCGCGAGGTTCTTGTGTCAATTTTTCGAAAATTCTGGATATTTTGTGTTGAAATTATGTGAAATCACCCGTTGATGGTAAAACCAATGTGTTGATATGAATGTTTGGTTTGTATGGATGGATTAGAACGCCATTGTTTGTGGATTAAAAGTGAATATGACCGTGAAAACGGTGTTTAATCGACGGGACATCGGATCATTCCTATTCATGTACAGGAAAAGGCAGGTGTTTCATTCCTTGTCTGTATTATATATATAGGGGGTAGGACCCCCGTAATTAACGGTACAAGTTCCTGTGGTTCAGTGAACATCATGAACATGTGCAAGACATGCAAGAAATCGAAGCCGCCATGATTTAGATGCAACAAGCACTGTGATTGGTCGAGAGCTCAGATTTTTTTGTTTTGTTGTTCAGAGTAACACGAGGTCCATATCCATCACCACCACTTTCCCTTCCTCTTGCCTTTTCCAAGTCCAGAGACCTCTCACCCTTGGTTCAGGAGAGGACACTATTTCCCCATCCTCCAGTGAAAACCATCCTTTGGTTTGGGAGGTGCTAGGCCCCACACTGTCTTTTTTCCCATTCACCCCTACACTGCCGAACAGACCTCAGCCTGCTCTAGCCTGTCGACCTATGGTGGTGGGTCTCCTCGTCTCAGGGTCCCTCATTTTAGTGTCCCATTTTCCCCATCCTGTACTGCCCCCAGCCCAGATACACGCACTTGCCACTCATCCACCCAAGACTCCCTCACTCCCCTTCCCCCTCCTACCACCACTCCCCTCCCTGCTCCACCTCCTTTTTATCCCCTTTCTACCCAACCGCCTATGCCTATTTCCATATCTATGTGTGTACTGAGCCAGGTTTTATAAAGGTTGAGTTCGATGGTAGGCCTACATCTACTGTGTTTTCTGTTCAGTAGCTTTATGAATGTGATACCACAGACGTATGCAATCGAACATTATGGCGTGCATCTCATAGTTGTACGGATAGTTTTTGTCATGTCACCACCAGCTGTCGATGATCTTATTGATTATATGAGAGTAATTGTTATGCAAGTTGTTGACACAGTTGGTTAAAGGCAAATAGACATTATCTTTATTTGTGATCTTCTGAATGCCCAGCTGGTCTGTTGTCTCATGACATAGGCTAACATGTTTCCAACTCATGAATGAAGCCTTAACATGCACATATTGTATGATAGTGTTTAGGCCTGATCTGTAATAGGTGACTAAGAAGGCCCTATTAAAGGAATACCGGTACTCTAGTGGTCCCTCCCTCTGACACCTACTACCTGGCAGTTAGGTTCCATAAAGACACACAAACTGTGTCTGGGCCTGTGTCTTGAATGATAAGTGATGGACTGTTAAACAGAGTAGGCCTACAGTGCCAACACATCTTTGATAATCAAAGGCCGATCTGCTCACCACTGCGTTACATCGCACATGTAACGCAGTGGGGAGCAGATCGGCCTTTGATTATCGAAGAACAGGACCCTGCCTCCATCAGCTTGGGAAAGCCATCTGTTTCTTGGCTACAAATGTTCATCCTTGTCTTGGTTTCTCAGCTTCAGATCTACAAGAGGAAACTTGACAGTAAAACAGAAGCTCTCCTCATCTTGAGCAAAGAACTCGACCAATGTCGAAGCGAACGAGATCAGTTCAAATTGATGGCCGAGCAGCTTCGGGAACGCTACCAAGCTCTCAAACGCCAGGTCACAGGAAAGGTTGGTATCATGATGATTCAGATTTTCATACATCTCAATTTAGTGATTAGATTTTTAGCTGAATTGTTCATCAGAAATGCCAAGGTGGTTATGTGTTTGGTTTTCCACTTTCAGAGTCCACAAGGAGCGAATGTCGAGTATGTTGATTCTGTTCTAGTCACTGGAAATGAGACAGAGGTGAGATGTGAGATGTGGTGAAGTATCACACACCGGTATCCTTTTAGTTATTGAGAAAGGGGCAGGGTGTAGCATTTAAAAAGTTATTGTTAGGGAATAACAGAGACGTTACCTCCGAAGATGTTTAATATATTTCATTTTCCAATTCAGAACCTCTCTCTGCGTCTCTACCAAGTCAAAGAAGCCAACAAGTGCCTCCAGTTCGAGGTAGACGACCTCAAACAGAAACGACAAGATGCTGAGGGTGACATCAAGGTTAGTTTTCTGTAATCGATGAAGAAAAGAGCTGTGCGAATGGTTCATCAAAAACACCAGACGTTGTTTCTTAGCTGACCTGATTTTGAAAGGCTTGTCCCTATCCCTGTGTGATTCATTTTCCAGTTGCTTGTCTCTTTCAGCTGCTCAGAGAGCAGATTGCTCGTCAGCGGGTTGGGACGACAGATGAGGGAATGAACACCAGACATTTTCCAGCACATGAAAGGGAGGAATTAGTCAAACAACTGGAAGCTTCAAGAGAACAGGTATGAAACGGGCCAAGTTTCCATCTCACCACAGCATTGTTGATCGATTCTGTTCTCTTGGATCACAACTACCTTCCTGCTTGTTTTTCTAGTACATCCAACTTGAGAGAGACCTGCAGACCGTCTTAGATGAAAAAGAGGAACAAGAGACAGAGAGAGACGCTTACAAACATAAATATGAACGGCTTAATCGGGAACTGAATTATATCCTAAAAGGGGATGAAAAACGTATCCTCGATATCGATGCTTTAAGCACAGAAAACAGGTAATTTGATGAACACGCATCATCGTGTTCAAGCCTGTTGAACAATCTTGGCCAAAGCATTCTCATTTCCAAGGGCTGAATGAAGACTTACCTCTTTGGCCAGAACAGAATTTTCTGAGATGACCAGCACAGATTTCAATTCATTACACCACTCAGCTCTGGAAGTTAATTGTGAAGTAGGTGTGGAAAACTTGTCAGGTCGTTCATTCTTACTCCCCATTCATTTTCAGATATCTTCAAGAAAGGTTAAAACAAATGGAGGAAGAAAAGAGTATTGCGATGGCAACTGTGTCAAAATATAAGGTAAGTGCCTCGAACCTGATTACTCATCCTTCCTCGGGCTCAGCCAACAGTACCCCTACCTGTAACAGAGTGACCTACTTTATTTCTTCCTTTCTAACCGACTGTCTTTCTTCCTTTCAGAGCATTCTTGAGAAGAAGAAGAAAGGCACATTAAAGATAGGACAGAACAGAAGTGGAGGGGTGGTCATCTCACAAAAACAAGGTAAGGACATGATGGTGGCTGGTCAGTCTGATCCAAACCTGACTCAAACCAAACTGACACTGTCTGCCTTTCCTCTTCTCATCAACATTATGTAAAGAGAACCTCAATATTTTCAGTGCATCAACTGCTGGAGAGTACAACGGGAGTGACACCCACACAACAAACCGTTGCCGACCTTCAAGGTCTCTCAAGGGCATTGTTAGAATCTCTCAATGACAAGAATCTTGCTCTGTCACATCAGAGAAAAACTAACAAGTGAGTGTTTGTTTTAGAAGTGTGTGGTGCTTCTTTACTTGATTCCTGTGTGGGTTGTAGCCAGTGATGGATTCTGATGTGGGATTTGTGACCGGAGGTGGATTCCCTTGCAATTTGTGGCCAGTACGTGATTCCCATACGTGTTGTCGCCGTCAGTGTGGACAAATCATGTGTAAAGCCAGTTTACAACATGCATACCTCACCTATCCAGTATACAGCCATGTCGTTCAAAAGGTTTTCATAATAAGTTCTCTTTCTCTTCTCTTTAGAATTCTTGGAAACAGAGTCTCAGAGTTGGAGAAGAAATTAAAAACACTTGAAGTGGCCGGTCTCTGGAACATACCAGGTTTGTTGTTTTTGGCTTACCAGTATTTGGTGAATTCATGTAAGGACACAGTACATAGTCATACCTTGCCCTGATCTCTGTCTAATGAGAATCATTCAGTCTGATTGTAATGAGACATGGCTGATCATAAGGAATTGGAGGGAAGAATGTTGTCTCAATGTGTCAACTAATCAACTGGGAAAACAAACGTTTGGATGTTGGTGGCTGAAGTTAATGAATTGAGCTGACTTCAACACATCTTAAAAACTTCTGTTTTTCAGCTCACGCGTCGAGTCTAGAAAAACTGAAATCAGAATGCGATGACATCAGGACGTTGATCCCTCACCAGACATCATCAGCTGGTGATAAAGTTGACCCAAATCGTGGCAGTGATTTAGACTCTGACATCGGTCCAACTCCACAAATCACCCCCGAGGGATCACCAAAACATTTGCTGAAGATTGCTGGTGGTAGTAATGCTGGTTTGCTGTTAGAAGATCTTGATCTCCTCCCGACAAAAGAACAGCCTCAAGGTTGGTGTTGTCATCTGCCGTCTCCTCTCATATCATCCCATTTTGATGCTTCAATTCCTCTTACAGATATGTTTAAACTATTTACTCTGATTTCCCGGACATTCACGATGGTGCTGAGGTAAGATTTCCTACTGTAAAGTTGGCAAACCACACCGAAGAATCTGAAGGACCAACTTCGACCAAACAGGCCTCGCAGAAATTGGACCCAAAGAATGCTTCTTAACAAATCCTCTCTTTGTTAGTTTTAGGGTACCCTGAGAATATTCCTCCCTGCCTTCTGAACATGTTTGTATTGTTTTGTTCATGGTTAGGCAGCGGGTCATTATGTTGGTGCCAGTCTGCTGGGAGGTGTTGTTTCAGTGGCTGGGGTTTAACTTATGAATTCCATATTGCTGAGCAAGTTGTATATCTGGCTGGCACATGTTGATATTTGACTACTTGGAACATTATTGAACTGGTTGGCAGGAAATGTGCAAGGCCTTCACACAGCCTAGCTAGCTGTGCCTTTGGTAATGGGTTGCCTCATTCTAGAGTTGACAACTCTGACAATCATTTGATCATTTCCTCACAAAGAAGGCGTCGTATTCAGGGCTGGTTCATTGACAGTGTCTGCTTCTTGTGGCTTTATCTTCTTTGCTTTCTTCTTCTGTCTTCGAGGGGATCAGATTGTAAATTCATTGCATGGGATAGACGTTTTGAGATTGTTGTATGTCTGCCTTCAAAAATTCACTTGCTCACTGTAAAAGCTGTTGCTGTTATGTCAACGACAAAGATAATGAGTCACTGAGATCCTTTTGATACACCTGTCTGTCAGTTGTGCAAATTCACCTTCATATATTATCTCTTACACTTGCAGGTGATAAAGGGATCAAGTCGGATGGTGTTGTCCTGTCTCCTATTCAGAGTCCAGCAACTCCACAAGATGTCCTTTCGACATTTGGACGGCAGTTTGACCAAGAAATAGTCACAAAAACTCCAGGAATGAAAAATGAACTGAGTATGCTTGATCATCTAGATGACGAGGGAGATTTAAGGGAGAATGAGATTGGGTCTGTGGGGAATAGTGTGCACGTGATGCCACGCGAGGAGAATGAGGAAAGTGATCCCGATGGGGACGAGGATGACGAAAATTTGCATAATATCAATCTGGGATTACAGGATGATAATGATGAGTTCTATGATGAAGAGATTCAGGATGATGATGATCTGCAGACAGAGCTTCAGAGTCTGCTTCAGGATGCTTCATCACTAATGACACATCAGAAAGATAGATGTGGAGACCTGGAGGATGCTGAGACTGTTGCTAAGGTGACACGGAAGACAGTTACATATGCCGATGATTCGGCACCCGACACATCATCGCCTCGTTGTACATCACCTCTTCTTAATGCAAATGAGAAAAGTGATGATCATTTTGAAGTTTCTGAGATTCTCTGATGACACTTATTGTGGTAGTGGTCTTGATGTACAGAATGATATAACCGACAGGAAATCCTCTTGTTTTATGTGAATGTCTGTGTGATTTTGTGAACGATTGTTATGTGTAAAACTCATAAAGGTTTGGGCCACGAAGGATTGGAAGCTAATTTTGGCTCATAAAGTCATCTTATACAAGGTATAAAAGTCATGCAGGGAGTCCTTGGAGTCACATTCCATAATCCATCAGTGAGCATTCCAACCTGCCTCATGCCTCAGCATGCTGAATTTTATCAGGGTTTTACTCCACTAACCGTCAGAACCGTCGAATGGATCCTTGACAAAGTGACCCCAAAAGTCTTGTGATGCCTCATTGAGCTCAACCTGTAACTGAAGTGCAATATGAAGCATTCCTAGTCATTCTCCTAACTGCTGGGCTGGTACGTACATTTACCTGTGAAATCAATAAATAGTTCATTCTAGTCATCATATTCCATGAATCATGTCTTTGTGTGAGTCTCCTGTCTGTAGTATAAACAGAGACATGTTTTTAAATTGTACCCAAGGCCATTTCCTGCGGCAGATGGAACCGTTGTTGAGAGATGCTGAGGGGACTTGTACATGTTTACATGTATCTCCCACTGCTGAGAGAACTGACACACAGATTAAATATGGAATATCTCCTTTCTGCGTGTAGATTGTATTCTATGGGTCGTATTCTTTCATAAGCGGTTCTATCGTTAGAACCGTCTCAGGCCGGTCCCATGTGTACTGGTGAAGTACACTTGCCAGCCTAAGACAGTTCTAATGTGTATGTGTATTTATGACTCTCATCATTGGGCCGTGCAGGCCCTGGTTGCTATGGTTACAGAAACTGTTGTTTTTAATTTATTGACTAAATAAAGGATTCATTGGTTCATTTAGAAGACAGCATTCTTTATTATTCATTAATAACTTCTGGTACAAGATCCAACTAAAGCTGACAGTTATGAGTGGGAACCACAGGTCCTGTTCTTGATAGCAACCGAAACAATGGATATGGAAATAGAAAGCAAGGTGGACATCCGTCTACCGGTAAATATGACATGGACCTTGGAGGAAGTATAATTCCTCCAAGCATGGACAGAACATTTTACAGAGGCTAGTTCAAGGATGAGCCAAGTGACATGTTTTATTTCAATCCAGGTCTGAACAGATGACCCCNCCCCCCCCCCCCCCGCCCGGGTGAATTCTCCACAGTACCACGTACAGCTGTATTGAAAACACCATGGGTTGTATTTTAGAACGTTCCTTAACGTTAGGGTCAACCTTAAGTCTGTTGTAAAGCCATCGAGAACTTGAACAATAGACTTAAGGTGGACCTTAATGTTAAGGAATGTTCTAAAATGCTCAGCATGACAATAGTTAAAACATGAATTTTGTTTCCATAAATATTGGATGGTCTACAAATTTGATGACACCTGTGTACACCACCACTTGAGATTAATTTACCTGTCTGTCGAAAGTCAATACTGGTCTCTAATCCTGATTGTGTTTACAGTTATTTTCCCAGGTAGTGTAAAACTGCATGACATGGACCACGTATGTGCTTTAAACATTCATATCTTAATCCGTGAGAATATATTCCATTGAAATTGACAGAAGATAAGACAAAGTAAATAGCAAATGGAAAGATCTGCAACTCCTGCAGAGTTTGTGGGAACGAAAGCCCATAAAAACAAAAGTAAAATGAGGTCCGGGTTCAGGTCTTGCACAGAAGTCAAAAAATGATTTTAAATGCAAATGCAACACATCATCAGATAAAACTAATTATCGGTAAAATCTGGCTAAAATACATGTGTTGTTGACAGCGAGATTTGTCTAGCAGATATGCATGCTCTGGAAATGTTGACGGTTTTTGAAGATTGGACCCCACACATCGCTCTCCTTCTCAGTGACCTGGAGGCGGCCAACTTCTTTCAGGCGTTTCTCGACACTGCATTCTCCCTCATTGGAGGAGTCAGAACTGGCAGTGGTGTGACGCTTCCTGCAACATGAATGGTAAAATGGGATCAACATCGAAAGAGAGATTTCAGGATTTGATACATGTAGGTTGATTATTACCGTACCGGTAGTTTTGAAACCACCAAAAGGCTGTTGAGACATAGAAGAGGTCCAGGATACAAGAACAAAACAAGTCAATATGCCATATTATGTTGATCATGTTGGCGGCAAACAGCAACAGTTCTGTGTCCTGGCTAGCATCCTGACAGCATCAAATTCAAAAGGACACTCTACTTCATCTGGTTGCGGTCACTCGTTCATTGTTCTGACCAGGATGCTCACCAAGAGCGTGTAGTTTACTGTGATAAAAAGTTGAGGGGAGAACATTTTGGCGTCAATTAATCATGGTATTAAGGAAGGAAGAGTATGAAAGAAGAGAGTGACAAGTTTCAGCTATATCAGTGTTTGAGTTCAATTTTACCTCATCTTTGGAGCAGGGACAACACGTTTCTGAGTTTCTTGCTTCATGATCCACAGTACTTGGCTCTTGAGTTCTTACGTTTGAGGCGGCGTGTAACCGAATTGTAAGCTATTATATTGGAATCCACGTTCGTTTGTGCAAACATAGAAATGTGAACTTCCGTTGCGAATGTGGTTGGAATTTTGACTGAAAGATGAAAGAAAATTAGGTCTAGATTAGAACATTAACAAGGTCTGGATAGAGTGGGTGTAATATCATTATATAGGCCTAGCGCTAGGCCTATGTAGGTAGGACTATATCTCAGCTTTATAGGCCCCTATCATGACTAGCAAAGTACCTGTCCAACGACGGGTCATTAGGCCTAAGCGCAGGGTGGCTCCAGAATGTCAGTCCTCGTTGGTAGGTAACGGCAACGGTGGTCACGTGCAGTGTTGTCCAGCAGTTCCCGGCATGACCGGGCGATGGTAACGTCACATGGTTGGAACGACTTTACAATCCCTGGTCATTGATTGACGGAATAGGGGCCTAGGGCTAGGCCTAACATGCCTAAGCATTCTAAGCCGCATCAGTTCGGGAAAGTTCCAAATTTGGAAACGTTTCTGATTTTGGAAGCCCAGCGATTCCGATATTGGAAACGTTTCCTTTTTCGGAAGCGGTTTTCGATTCCGATATCGGAATCTTTGTAGGCCTTCTTGCACGTTAGGCCCAATCGGGATATGAAAAGCAAAAATCGGGAAGTGTTTTTTTCCACTAACAGATGGCAGCACCTGTGACCTTGTATTCCACGGCGTGAAATCTGAATTGCTGGCGTAAGTTGGCTGCAATCATCGATAATCATCTAGGCCTATTATCATCATCAAAAGGCTCAGTTCCGCCAGAATCTCTATCTCTTGGCTTCCAAATTCGGAAACGTTCCCGCTATATTGGAATCGAAAATAGCTTCCAAAAAAAGAAACGTTTCCAAAGTCGGAAACGCTTCCAATTTTGGAACTTTCCCGAACTG
>NMRB01000368.1:276810-322174 GCA_002633025.1 Notospermus geniculatus | reverse complement strand
GCACAGGAACATGACTCGTCCAAAAAAAAAACCCTACTATAAAATAAAAACGTTTTTATTTTATAGTAGGGTTTTTTTTTTGGACGAGTCATGTTCCTGTGCCCTATTCAATGAAGTGCAGTTTTGAAGTTTGATGGGTTGAGATCAACCACCCTTGAAGTGACAGCTAGGTTTGTCACAATAGAGGAACTTCACGTGACGTCATCATTGACGTCATAATTTGCACGTCAGCCATGTTTGACGTCATTTGAAGCTACGAATGCGTTGGACGTGACGTCCAACATGGCGGCATCTCGTCGCGGCAGTGACGTCACAATCGTCGCTGCACTTCCTCTATAGACGATATCACTCCGAAAGAGTGCAGCACCACACCCGGCAGGTCCAGCGCCATGCCATCTCGCATGTATGATGTCTTGAGGTTAGACGAAAAAAAATCAAATTGTTTCCCGACGTCATGATCGCTGAAACAACTGGATTGTTTTTTGAGTCACGTCATGGCATTCAGAAATGACGTACGGGACGTCATGACGCTGGACACCTCAGGTGCTGCCCTCTTTTGGAGTGAAAGAGTCTATTTTGATGATCCACGCCTGTTTGTAGAACTGTGGGAACTTGGAATTGGAGGGTTTGTAAACACAAGTGAACAACATGATGGACGGAGATACATTTTGGATTAGTTTGTAGAAAATAAGATTCAAGATCTCTTCCATCAATTATCACAGCAAGAAAATACCGTCAATAAATGGTAAAATATAACAGCAACAATAATGATAGCTATACATCAGCAGCATAGTTTTAGGGAGTTGTGAAGGAGACGCTTCCTCAACAAAACCTTGGAGGAATATTCCTCCAAGATAAAACTAATGGACGGACATTCAACATCACAAGCTGGACAGATATTTCTGCCGTGACAAAGAATTATATATATATGATTAATTATTATTATACAACATCTACATGATCACTATTGTACCACAACCAGACAGCCATACTGAGACTACCTAATCTTAATTTGAAGTAACGGGGCCCCTAGCCGACTTTCTCAATAGGTGCCACTATAGTGGTTAAAACTATTGAAATGAAACTGACATCCCCATCCTGATCAATTTCCCACACAAAAGGTGTCCATTGAAAAGGACCGGGTTTCGGTGTGCTGCCCTCTATCGTAGCTAGGATCCCCATTGTACATGTACGGTACAGTAGCCTACTGGTGCAAATTGACAGTCCATATTACCGCTGCCTTGGGGCCTCAGATTCCCTACATATACAACTACCTGAGGGTCTCAGTTTAACTTTGGGTGATATGTGACAGGAGAGAATACAGAAAATGCTCTGACACCAACACCCTAGCCTCTGGAAACCTGTGGTCAGCAGAGCTGTGCTGACACCCAACCGACCCCAGGCAGAAAATGGCATGACGCTGAAGCTACACCAGCTCTACCGTACCACGGCAGATATCGAGATGGGAGTAGTGTGGGCCTTCACAGGTCAAAGTGTCATGACGACAGGTAAGCTGAGTCCAAGACCAGCACACACTTCAATTGTTCACATGAATTCATTGTTCCTCCGAACACCTCTAAGGGGTGGGAGACCCCTCCCTGCTCTACGTGGGCTCATCAAGGCATCTTGGTGCATGTGATCGAATTCATGATGTTCAGGTGAATTGTAATCAACTGAATCATGTCGTTCGTCAGAGTTGGCAAGTTCATCCATTCCTTGGTCTATCACAGATCCTCTGTGTCCCGATGGGTTTGAAAAGCTATCACGACTGAAATGAGGTTTTGAATCTGCGATGCTCGAGCGATGTCCTTCTGCCATCGATCCGCTCCGACTAAACCGTTTTTTCGTTGCTGGGGAATCTGACATAATGGATGCTCTTGACTCTCGGCGACGTTGGTTTGTAGGTGCATCAGAGATTGAGCCCCGGATTGAGCTTCGTGGTTTTCCAATCAACTGTTCCCTCAGGCTGTTTTTTTTACTTTTCCTTCTCCTGTAAAGGCAAAAAACAGGTGAGAACACAATAAGATTAAAGGGCAAGAATACATCGAGTGGTGACTTGGGGAACTAGGTGACTGAACATGACGTGTGTTTGTCACATACCGGTATGTAAACTTGTCAACACATCTTGCCACTGGTCGGATGAGATCGACATACACAAACATAAACACGAAGAAAGTTACTACAATTATCCTGATTTACTGTGGTTAGTACTTGAGCGAGGTGATCACATATTTTTGTTAACAAATCAAAAACACGTGAGTAAAGTCTGTTGAAGATCTATAACCGTCATGGAATGCAGTTCAGTGACCATAAAGTGAAGTCTTGCGGTTCACGACTAAAACGTTTGATGAGAGAAAGACATTAAAAGTACCAAACTGCTCTAGTTTTAGACATTTACAAGTTTTCGCAAATGTACTAGTATACTACCGGTAAACATACCAGTAGTATTTCTACATCCATCAAACATTTTACTCTGAACGACAAAGTCCGGGTTACATACTGTGAAATGAAACAAAAGGTTAACTATTAACACTTTACACATAAATAAGAATGTTAGATGAATTAAATGTCTATCTACCAGTACCATACAGTCATGTTTTTACATTGAATCCTCTATTACTTTGACCCTTTTCCTTTCTTTGTAGGCTTGTCGTCAGTGGTATCGTCATGATCTTCAAGTTTCAGGGTTTCACTCAGGGCAGAACTGGAAGCAAATGTTGTTATGAAGCATTTACTACTCAAGCTATGGCTTACACCAGGAATTCCTTATTACACGTTGAAATGAACTATTCTATTCTATCCTACTCTATACAGCCTTCCCAGTGAAAGGGTACTGGTAATACCCAATCATGACATACTGTAATAAAACTTGACACACAAATTCCCCAAACAGCAGGGAATAAGGTACCTGAACCTATTGCAAATTGCTTCCATTGAGCTAAGCTCTCCTCCAGATGAGAAATCTTGCCTGCTCAAGTGCTAGGAGACGACATGTGCATGTACACAATTCCAGGCCAGCAGCCAATAGAAAGCATCATGCAAAGTCATCAACAGTCCACAAGTACCAAGAGATATAACACCAGCCAGTACAGATACAACAACACTGAAGTTGATAATCGACCACACCATACATGTAGTTCAACAAGAAATGGAGGTCCCTGACTGGCCAAACAGAAAAACCACAGCTCACAGACATAAAGTGGACTTGAATGAGAGAAATACCCACTCAAGGCAGCATTTAGGTAATGGGCAGCTTTTAGGTGCTAGATTTGAAGCTGTTGAGACGCTGAGCTCTGCGAGGTAGAGTATGATAAACTGATGCCATGGTCATTACATTTACAAAGCACGAAGTTAAATGTTGACATAAGCATGACTAAAGCTGATATGTAACATGGATGTGGGCATCCCATGATCTGGAAGCTTTTTGACTTACTGACTAATCTATTGAAAACTCTGTAAGGAATGGATTGAAAAATGAATTTGAATGAACAGGTGATGAATTTTGAACAAGTATATGGGGTATAGGTCATCATCAGCACGAGAGAGGGAGAGGGAGACTTAAACTAAAGACGAAGTAGTCATACATTTTTTGTATGTTTGAACTGATGTTTTTTTCTATGAACAAACCAGTAAATACCGTCCAACATGAACTGAAATGACCAGAGTGGGATCAAGTGCAAAAACAGGTTGTCCCAATACCAGAAAAGATTAGGAGATATGTTGTGGGAGAGAAAACATGGAACATTGAGTGAAGATGCATGAGATACTGACCTGCTGAGGGCGGGGAGATTCTCATCAAATGTTGTAGAAGTTGCAGCCCTGATTCTCTCTGCTAGGGAACGCCCCTTACTTGGTTCCCTGGAAGAAGGAAAGCTGCTATAAGCCAAGCAACCAGTGCCACCTGTGCTTGGCCTCACTAAGCACACAAGGTGATTGTGACTCACTAGTCCAGTCTAACAGAAGTCTAGACTTACCTGGTCTAGAAAAAAGATAGAATACTTGTCACATTCAAATATTTGGAAAGAACCAGTGTTCAGTTGAATACTATATGTGTGATGACTCAATAGTACACAGGCTCTTCATCCTAACAAGGTAGGCCTAACATGACAACCGGTACACCTTGAGATTACTTCGATAACCAGGTAGGGTTACGTAACTATACCTTGGGATCTGCTTAATAGCCTCCTCATCGTAGATTTGGGTGAAGATCTCGGCAATCTCTGCCTCCTGTCTCAGCGGGAAGAGCATACGAAGGACATCCAGCAGCTCCTCCTTTTGGAAGGCACCGAGCCTAACGAGACCAGCAATAAACTGTAACTCCTGCTCGTTGACCGCCTCAGCTTTCCGTACCTCATACTGACGACGGACATCTTCAAGGGTCTGGTTCATTTCCTTGTTCATACGATTCCTGAAATATTCAGTCAGTGATAGATTTAGCCCATTACAGTCTCAACAGAGCTGTGAGAGCAGATCTGAACACGATCTTCATCCCTACAGATCATTCAGATGACACATACCTGAATTTTTCCATCTCCAGCACATGTTTGTGCATAATGGTGACCCTCTTGATCTTGGATGCTGCTTTACTCTTGGAACCCCCCAGAACATCCATCAACTCCTTCTCATGGAGATCCTTCAGAGCCTGTTCCTTCAGCTCAAGACGTTCGGCGAGGCGCTGACGCAGGACCTGAGAAAAGAGGGATCAGTTCAAATGATTGATAAGAACTCAGAAGCAAGAGCTAGTGGTTCGGAGGATAACACTTTAAGATCAATCTGACCTCCAGACAAATGCCGTGTTCACACTAGGGTTTTATATCGAATCGAATTCGCAATAAAGGCCTATTCCGATATAACGCGTCACACTCAATTCGAAATAGATCACTTTTATTTATATCGATTTAACCCAACCGGTATTTGAATTGGTTTCGATTCGCATTAGCCAAATCGAAATAGTTATGTACTGCACAGTGTACATTCAATGTAGGCCTAACGTCATGACGTAGTTTATTTCGGGTTGAGTGTGACGCGTTTTGTTTCGAATCGAAATCGGTTTAGTTGTAGTGTGACCCGACCCGACGTAACCAAATCGATTTCCGTATTTCGATTTACGGAAACCGATTTCGATGCGAAATAGGTGTGAACGCAGCAAAAGAGGACCTTTGGCTGGTAAGAGGACAGTGTGATTTTTCATAAAAACATCCCTGACTAATGTGTGAAACGAGTCCTGCTGCCATTGCTGGGCCAGGTACTCATATCAGAGGACATGTATCGTATCCTCATTCTCTGACTGTAAAACACAACACACAGATCCAATGCTAATATCTATGCTAGAAAATGGTAACAAAACAGGATGATTGTAGGTGTGAAATGTGTGAAGGGAAAATCCATAACCTCAATGTGCCAAAGAAATTTATGCTGTGCCTGCCAGCATACAATGATAAACGAAATAGTACCGGTAGGGGTAAAAATAGTACAGGTGAAAACAGCTCTTCATTTGGACAACGTGACTTGCCCCTAACCAGCAGCAAACAAAGGTGACCTGATCAAACAAATGAAACGTGAACAGAAGGAAGATGAATAAACATTCAAGAGAAAAGGATTTGGAAACCATCAGCTGATGAGCTAAGGAGTAAAACAAGTTGAAATACGACGAGCAAAGAAGTAACACCAAATGTGCCATCGTAATGAAATAACCTCATGATCGACATCAAAACTCTCCTGCTGGAGCTCAAGATCCTGTTGGAATTTCAACCACTCCTCGCGTGTCTCATTCCTCTGGCGTATAGCATCAATGAGTTTCTACAAACGGTGGAAGCAAATTATATACACAGATAAGCACTGGTGATGAGACTCGTCTAGAAATGTAGTGTGGTGATAGTTAACACAGGGTTCCCTGCCATGGGGTGGGTTCCAAGTTAGTTGGCAGTCACAGCTGATCAATGCACCTTACCGTTACCCTGTGTTAACACCAACCATGGCTTCATTCTTCATTTGTTTTAGCCACACAGCACAGGAGGACTTTGGTCAGTTTTCACCAGTTGTTCATGGGTCTCTACAGTTCAAAGGTTATTATAAAGACAGGTGTCCCCAAAGTCTTCCCAGTTTTCAGAGACATGTTGTATAGATGCAAGGCCAATCGATTCGACTCACCTTTTCTTGTTTCTGTTTCTGTGCATCAAGTTTCTTGTTCAGTTTTTCTTTTTCCTGTAAAGAGAATCAGAGTGTTTCAAACATCAGAGAGGTTCAGGCTACAAACGTATGGCACAAACTTTCACTGTGTGAGGTCACTCTGACCCAACATCTCCGAGCAGAAGATGGTCAGACATACTGACAGACACCAGCTCTGGTCGAAGTTGGTTTGTGTCACCCACAGCTCAGGAGAATGCCGCATTACCTTCTGATGAATCTCAATAACTTTCTGGCACTCAGGGCTTGAAAGAACCCCCTTGTCTGTCAGGTCATCCATCAAATTGGATTTCAAACTGTTGATAGCTTTCTGTTGTTCTTCAATTCTGGCCATCTGTAAACAAGAAACAAAGCAATTGAACCAAAGAGTATGCTACAGTAAAGTTGGAAAAAACACAGTAATTACATCCCACCTAGGCCCTACTTAGTATGATCTGACTCGCATCAAGAACACGTCGAATTTCTCCTCCATACAAAGACTTTCTTACCTCCTTTGCTTTTTCCAGTTGAAGAGATGCCAACATGGCCGCCAATCTTTCCTCCTGCTCTTTCAATGCCAACGCACGTTCCTGCATCATCTCAGTGCGAATCTGAAAAGTCAATAAAGGGTTCAATCTCTGGGCGGTCAGTACTCTCAGGTGTTCAGTACTCACAACTGCGGCCCAAACGACAGAGCCTGTTCTGAACCCACACCAGGACATCGCACAGGTGAAGCTGTCCAGAGGTCATTGACATCACCCCCATTCATCCACATACCTCTTCTAACTCATCCTCCAGTTTGAGTTTGTCACCGTGTAAGATAGCGATCTTCTGCTCGGCGTGTTTCTTCAACATGTTGATCTGTTCTTGCTGTTTCTTGTCATCTAGTTCATCCTCATCTTCCCCATCATCATCATCAGCCTGGCGTCGCTTCAGTTTCTGGAGAAATCAGAGGAGTTGAAGGTGTTATTGATGGCAGAGGACAGTCTGACAGCATCAAGGGATGCTGACTTGGTGCAACCAGAGCAGGCAGTGGATTAAGAGGGTCTCATAATATCAAGGATTGCCAACTTTGTGCACTTTTACCACAGAGACAATAGATGAAGATATAAACAAATCCCAAATTGACGAAAACGAGAAAGATCTGCACACTTCCGCTGAAATTGTAAACAGAACCTCGGTCGGTCTGACACTGAATGACGTGACGCAGAGAACCCCACGACCATGTGACGACAGTGAGTTTAACGACGTTGCGTCAGAGTCGACCATTGCTGCATCATGGATTGCGTCACGCCAGATAGTTTCAGGTCGAGGTTCTGTTTACGATTTCGGCGGAAGTGCGCAGATCTGGGAATTTGGGATTTGTGTATAGCATCAAGGAATGCCAACTTTGTGTAACCAGACCAAGAAGTGGATTAGCATCACTTAACCCATGTGACACAGAGATAGTGAAGTAACATAATACATGTATATGACAAAACCAAGGAAAACTTTTCACGTGTTGCCCAATTCATGTGACAACCTGCGATCCAGTTTTAATTTCATCAGATATTGGTTGATCAACTGGCATAAGACAGCCATAAAGAATATCATGTTGCATTGTATTATGCTGCGTACTGATAGACTTGGAACTATTTTACTCCCTAGCAAAATGTGAAGAGTTTTCCTGGCCCAAATATTTAATGCAACAAGAACATAATTTGAGAGACAAACAAATAGAAATCCACCAGAACCACACACAGTGATGTTTTACTTACATTAGCTTGATCAACCTGTGGAACAAGGGAAGGAACTCATGAAAGCTGTCTACGGAGGAATGAAATGGCTTGATATATTGGATACACCTGGTCTCGTACGGGACATTTTGACATTGTTATCTTGGAGACAGCCAAACTAGCAGCCATAAACTACAGTAACTTCTACAAATACCGTAGGTTAGTCTGAAGACCATATGTCCTACAGTACATGAAAAGGCAGAACCAAGCGATTATAGTTCAGCTCAAGCTGCACACCACACAACAATAAGATATCAGGATGATCCCTCTCTCACCTTGGATTCACTCATCTGTTTCTTCTCCAGTCGTTCCATCTGCGCCGTCCGTTTCTTTGCCAGTTTATCTTCTAACATCCGTTTCTGTCTCAGTTTATTCAGCGTCAAACTATTCTCCAGTTTCACCATCTGTCTTTCATGTTCCTTTAAGATCCTCTCACGTTCAGCATCCGACATTGACATCTGATTATCAATGATGTTCCTCACCACGTTACCTTCATGAGCTCGTAACTGCTCCTGCTCTTGTTTTTCTTCTAACTTCCTCTTGTCCCAATTCTTACGACTCTTGGCAAGTTTCCTCTGTAAAAGGATAAAAATATGAAACACTCGGTCGACATCTGATCAGTGCAGACTGGACCATCAATTAGAGCCAAGACAATCATCTTATAAACATCTCCAAAGCTGACCTTAAAACTGTCATGTTGAATGGTCCTCTCCTCCTCCTGGGCTAACATGAGTTGCTGAAGCTCCTTCTCGTGTTGGCGTAAGAGTTTATTCATCTGAGCTTCAGTCATTCCTAGAATCAACAGAATAGATCACATCAACAAACACAAACTACAGACATAGCATCATAACTCAGCCACTCAACCTCCAAAATGGGTTTTACATCCGACTTGATGAAATTCTGGCACTGCCTTACGAAAACATGTCTCTTTCAGACCCACTTTCATTTTACACGACCTCACGTCCCAAACTGGTTCAAAGTACAAACCTTCCTCTTTCAATCTTTCTATCAACAGTTCCTTATTCTTGGTCAATTCATCCTTGGTAGCGCCCGTGAAGCCTTCTCTCAGTTTCTTGAGTTCTAAAGCATGTTCCTTATCAACAGCATTCTCTAGTTCATTCAGTTCCTGACGGTGGAGCGAGAGCATCGTCATACGACTTTCCAGGTAGGACATCGGATCAAGGGGTCCCTCTCCAGCCTGGGCTGACTTGTGTTGCTTGGCTTCGAGAGCAGCGAGCTGGCCATCCAACTCTTTTTGCTGAAACAAGAATTGTAGATAAGTCAAATTGATCACAAGCCAAGTACTTCTTCTCAGCCTGGGTCATGTTAGTGTCTTCCTGGCATCAAGTGAGATCTTTTGGTACACAAACACAACCTCAACGCATATTCCATATGAAAGCCAGGACCTTAGCTGATGTTGTTTGTTAGAGAATGAATGCAGTGTATTCTGTTATCCAATGTGCGGTATTAGGCCTAGTCGTCGTTAAAGGATACATCCATGACGTGGTTGTATACCTTAGCTTCCATCTTGGCCTTCTTCCTGGCGCTGAGTTCCTTGTGTAACTTCTCCTCCTGTTTCTTTCTGTCTTCTTCAAGTTTCTGTTTCAATTTCAGCATGTCTTCCTTCAGTTTCTTAATCATTTCATCCATCTCCATCTTAGTGATCACACCTTCCCTGAAACCAAACCATCCAGATTATTCCTACTGAACCAATCACGTAATGTTTATATCTCCTCATCAAGTTATATCACGTCATTACCATACAGTTACCGTAACGGGAATCTGTCATCCACACAGCAATGAAACAACCATGTTCAACTCACTTTTTCATATTCTTGATAATTCCCAATTGTTGTCCAGCCATCGTGTTCAAAACAGCACTGTGGTCTTCCTCTTGTATTTCCTAAAGGAGATAGAGATACCGGGATACCCTGAATACTCATCAGTCATTCACGCTGAGCTTAAAGTGAAAGTTGTGGCAACCCTCCTCTCAGAAGTTCACCATGAATCTAATTCTTAGTACCACACAATTTCTGGCGATCAGTTTTGGACAACTTACCGTTTCATTAGCCAGTTGTTTCCTTCTCGCCAGTTTCTCCTCCAACACCATTCGCTGTCTTGATATCTCCTCATCATAAAGCGTCTCGAGTTTGGCCTGGTTCTTCGCATGCTCCTTCATCAACCAATCAACTTGCTCTGGTCGAAGGTCACCACTTCTCGAAATATCGCCCAAGAAATGCTGCTGGGCATCCTTGATACCCATTCTCCGTCTGATGGCGAACTCCTACAGAACGAGGGGGAGAACTGTCAAATAGCTGACACCACAGCTGACACCACAACTCGACCAACTGTGGTCCTAGACAGAGCTGTTACTGCATTTGATACTTTACGAGGCGAGTTATTCCAGAACCTGTGGGGCCTACTCTTTAAGACTGAGAGGATAGAACTGAACACATGTGCCTACCTTCCTGAGATTCTCAGTCTCCTCATCTTGTTCCAGTTTCAGACGATAAGCGAGTTCGCTCTGTTCCGTTTGATGTTTCTGATGAAGAAGATCCATGAGTTCCTTCTGATTCTCCTCTGGCAGATCTTTGATGCTCTCTAATGTCTTCTGTCTCTCCTGACTCTGAAGTCCAAGCAGTTCAGCAAGTTTGGCCTGGAAGAGGAAGAAATCTTATTGACTTTCAAACACAATTTCCAAACGTCTATCTCAGAGATGATAGGGGCTAATGTACATTTGTGGTCTTTGACAGCCCTGAGGTCAATGCATCCACTACAGCCCTGAGGTCAATGCACCACTACAGCCCTGAGGTCAATGCATCCACTACAGCCCTGAGGTCAATGCATCCACTACAGCCCTGAGGTCAATGCATCCACGACAGCCCTGAGGTCAATGCATCCACTACCTTGATCGTGTGCTACACAGATCAAGCAAGTCAGTACAATACACAAAATCATAAATATGCTGACCTTATTCTTGTTGGCTAATCTCTTGAGAATCTCCTTCAGCTCTGTCCTGTAATCTCCTTCGAGTTTCTTATCCAAATCTCCAAGATTCTTCATGAACAAACCCAGACATTTGGCCTCAACCTCTGGAGCTACATCTCCATTCTGACACAGGCTTCTCACAGTACGCGATGTCGCTTCCACGGAGGCATTGTTACGTTCATTGTCGAGGTTCTGATCAACGTGGATGGTCAAGAGGATGTCCAAGCTGAAAGATAGGCCAATTCAAATTGATTTCAGACCTAAACCACTGCCGTGCCACACCACCAAACAAAGCCACACATTACTGAACTGGGTACTTCTTCTGGAAGATTACAGAGTATCATACATGGGTGCCACTTGCTCATCTGCACTCTCAGGGGCACATGTATACTTTTGTCAGAACTATCATCCTGCTGTATAAGAAATAACTTACTTATCAAGTTCCCGGTGGATGCCAAGTTTGTCCTTCATCGTTAGAATGAAAATGATGCTCTCGTCGACACCAATCAAGCTGGAAAGTGGAAAGTTTTATCATCAGGTATCTCATTATTCTCTATATTAAATCACTGAACTACGAGCTTGGAATCATACACAGTATTGAACAAGACCATTTTCCTGTCCTACCTGTAATCTTTGATGAGGTTGCCTGTCTTCTTCATGGCCTCTCTATGATCTGTCATCACTGTCCTCATCTTCGTCTTCAGTTGTTTGATCTGAAAGGTATGAATGAAGCATGAATGAAGCATAATCAGGGTCACAGTCACTGATCACTGCAGACATCGTAAGGGTCTGTATCTCAAGGTTATGATTTTCATTAGTGCCACCGTGTTGAAGATCCTTACCTCTGCCTCAGATGCTGGCGACACGTCTCCCTTGGCCTGTTTCTTACACACACACACAACCAGGATCCAGATGACAAGAGCAACAAGAGCACCGGCCAGGATGCCGAAGATACCAGCAAGGATGGGAAAACCGTACTGCTGGGCAGTCTGGAATGAAAGATGATGAGATAAGAGGTGAGAGATTTGAGGGAAACACACAATAAGCGACATCGAAATGCATTGTCTTCTACACTGCACTGGTGTCTGGCATCAAATGAAGTCAGAAGTTAGGTCCTTCTACAGTACACATCCTTGGTAAGCCAGGAATCAACATAGCAAGAGGAAGATCACGCCCTCCTAACCTACCATCACAATTGTCTCATTCCGGTGGAGACAGACGCTGGCTGAATCGACAAAACTGACAACTTGGACCTGAAATGAGACATGATTACATTGAAGACAACATCATTTGTGATCAAGTCTGGCAAAACCCGCCCAAAGTCGCTGAACACCACAGGGTAAATCGGATATGTAGGGAACGTCATCACAATGAAAACATGACGGTCTCTTGGTCGCAAATAAAGCCTTATCGATAGTGCAACAAAGGGCACATTTCAAGATCCTTTCTGACTGCTTTTAACGCTTGCCAAGTGTTACTTTGCCCTATTACATGTAGGGCCCACTTAGATGAGGACAATAAGCAGCAGAGCAAGGGTTTGTGTAAGGGATAAAGGAACTGGGAAACAGGGGTCAGACCTCTTTAAAACTAAGAGTGATTAACAACATGACTGATGGTTCATTACGAAGGGACACCTACCTTATTAGATGAATCTGTATAAGACAGCTCGTATGTCAGGGACACCTTTTTGAAGGTGTCACCGGCTGGGAGGTCAGCTTCACTCGTTCCTTTTGGCCCAGCGACGTATTCCATCCGAAGAGATTTTCCAACTGAAATATAGAAGAATGGCTGATATAAAACTGCATGGAGCTAAGCTGAATCAGCAGAAATACATGTACCCAGTAGATGAAAACTCGATCTGGTAGCCACGAAGGTGGCACTCCTGCTTTGAGGTGTTAAAACAAGACATTATGACATGGCGACAGATTTCCTAGGCTTGAAATAAACAATATGTGATGCCATCCATAATATCCTCCAGGGGGCTCTGCTGTAAACATCTCACACCAGGTACGCCATCCATGATATCCTCCAGGGGGCTCTGCTGTACACATCTCACACCAGGTAAGTCAAGATTAGATCACAACAGAATGTGGAGTACCGGTACTCACGTTTCAACACCCCTGGTTTATATTCAATAGTATTGGCAAGTATATCAAATCCAGAGGTCCCCAAAGGCGGGATAATCCCACTCGCTGGATAGGTGTCGAAGTTTTTGACATCGTCAGAAATCACAACGTTAGATGCATCAGCAGTTGAGGACGACGTCTGCTCCACTTTTACTTCAAACTTTAGTCGCTGAGGATTTGCATTAGCATCTGCAAGCTGAATGTAAACAAAATAGTGAAGTGAGAACAAAATGATACATGCAGCAGAATCAAGGGTAATCTACGATAGACCAGCGAGAAATCATATTCCACACAGAAAACTTTGCTGTGAATGAATGAGACTTGCCCCATTTGCAACAATTATGGCAAATGTCATGTCACAGTTTCCACTCCACCCCAGACATTCATTAGCGATTTGGACATATCTGAACACGCGAGGATGGGCCATAGTATCTACATACATTTGTACTTCAGGGTAATTTCACTGAGTACCGTACCAAAAAAGAACTCCCACTGTAATTTCACTAACTCTTTAGTATGACAACTGGCATTATTACTTCATGTACTTACCGATACATTCTTGGTGATTCGAAGGTCTGGCTTTGCAATGGTGACACCAAATATATTGAGGTAAACTTTCCTGCCATTCACTTGAAAAAATGGCAGGATTGAACCAGTGATTTTTCCATTCGGGTTGACTGCCTGGTATGTTGACTAAAAAGAAACAAAATTAGTGTGCCGTTATTGAGAACCATTACTTCCTCATCTATTACTGTTATCTCGCTGCTTCAGTCTACACAACCTAAATCCGAGGACGATCTAAGTCAACCTGACATCACTTCATAGAAATAGCCAATTTGGGGCTGAATTTCAGTGCCTTTAATAGTGAGGTGTCCTCCTGGCAGTGGTGGCCACTGAAGGACATTCCACTGAGGTGTCCTCCTGGCAGTGGTGGCCACTGAAGGACATTCCAATGTCATCATACTCACAGATTAATCAACCGTCAATATCAGAATGTCTCACTGCCTAAAAACATACCTTGACAGTCAGAATTGCTCCTGAAGTTCCTGTGCTGGGGTTGGAAATCTTGCCAACATTCCTTCTGATGTAGAATGTGTACGTAGGACTGGTAGCACGTTTTCTTCGACTGTTTCCTGTGGTAAAGGCCACGGCTCCAGAAGACAACGGGACATTTGGGTCCAGAGTGAGTGACGGGTCAGTTGTTGTGATCTGACTGCTCTTACCCAACACAGGTGACTCGTTGCTCGGACCGACTATAGCCTCTAGAAAGATAAGTTTAGTACAAATAGCCGAATAAGAAAACAGACAGAATTTACTTATCTTATTGTTCCTCTTGAAGTAAACACAATCGCCACCATTTTCTGTCAATGCTTGAGTGATGTCTAGAGTTGTATGTTGAAACTGACCAACCCCAAACAATAGTTTCACTCCATCTAGCAAGGAGGGAAACCAAGCAGAACATTCTTTTGGCTACCTACCTATGCAGTGACCCTGGAAGGTCATCACACCAAGCGGAACCTTGATGTCTGTCTGGCATGTGAGTTCTTCCTTGACGTGAAATTTGCTGGGGAATTCACACGTGTTTGATGATATAGCAATAGATTTTGAACTCAGTGTGACACTACCGGGTACATGTCGTTGATCTGAAAAGAACGATTGCCAGCATCACATTTTCAACTCCTTATGGTTTATGGAGCATGGACTAGTCGTCATGGAAACACACAGCACTCCCAGTCCTTTCCCACACCACAAATAGTCTACCAGACTTATGTCTTCATAGATAGAACTGCTGTATCATGCCAAAATCACTCCACTTACCATTTGGGAACTTTGCAGTAGTGTATTGCACAGTGAGCGTTATATCCACTGTCTTCTGGATTAGGATGGTGTTCAGTGCATTGCAAGTGATCTCAACTTCGAATGTCTCTTTCGAAGCCTGGGCGACTGTGCCAATAGAAACGCCTGACAGGAGGGCTGACATAGTTTTAGTGGTTTTTGTCCCACTGGGGTCAGTTATATCACAACTGGTACAGTCGTAGCCAGTTGGTACGCTGGATAATGTCACCTGGGAAAAACAAAATAGGCACTCAATCCTTCAAGCTACAACTGTAACAACATAACTGATATCTTCAAATAACCTCAATAGTTTGATGAATACAAAGTTTTGACACACACGATGATAATTCTAATTCTGGATTAAACTTACCTTGACATTCGTAGCACTTGCATCAGACTTGTCATGATGAGCAACCACCGCTGTCACTTTGATTAAATTCCCAGCTTCAATATCGGTAGGTTTAGTTGAAGTGAAGGACGAAAACACAAGCTGGGTCCCAACCAGTTTTAATGAAGATGACGAAGACAGGGTGGTGACATTGAAGGTGGCATCGACTTTGAAGAAAATCTTTTCATCAAGATTTGGCAGTGTATCCGGGAAAGTGAATAATATTTCAATCTTCACACTGTCTGCAGGACTACTGAAGCTACGGAACAGAAAATCCAATTCATATGGTGAACCTCCTGGTGAATCACTGGGCAATGTTTTCAAAGTGAATGCTTGAGTGCCATCAAATGGACTGTTGTGTGTCCCAAATTTATCCACTACTTTGATATGATTAGGCACAGTAACGTCTACTTTGGCCATGACGTGTCTGGTCGTGATTGTGCCAGCAGAGCAGGAGAGCTGCTTTCCATTGTATGAGTTTATGCAATCCTGTCTTGAGCTTGTTTGTGACGGTATAGCAATTTTAACCCCAAGTGGGTAGTTTCTGTTGTTTGTGCCAGCACCCTTCACGTCAATTTCTAGGGTGCATGATTCTGGACGGTATGCAACAGGAGCACCAAGAACATTCTGTTTACATTTAATGGATGAAGTAAGAGTTAGATCAGCAGCAATACAAATTCCACAGCACAGAAGGAAAATGATTCCAAAGATTGATATCCTGTAGTACTCCATGCTTAATTTGTCTCGAAAAAGGATGCATCAACTCGTATTGATAGAAATGGGACAACTACACCCTAGTTGATTGAAACACATCCACATGCCTGAAAAGAGGAAGACAACAATATGTTAGTGCTGAAGAAAGAGGGAAGGATCGGCAAAGGCGAAGCAAAACAAATCTGATGATCACTTAGGCCTATGATCTTTCCACCAAATGCTGGCAATGTCAATTGATGATTGATGATGCATGCCATAAGGCCTACCTCATCAGCTGATCAGTCACTGGGCGGGTACAGTATGCCTTGGCCAGCCTACAAAATGCATGTCACTGTCAGTGAACTGATGAAATGATGTACCGTTACTAGCGTTAGGCCTACCGCATTGACCGGTAGGCCTACCATAATATACCCAGCCCAGACCTATGCTAAAAGTATGCCCTATCTACTATCTATGGCATGTCATGATGTATGATGGAGCAGTAGCTGGATACATTGTATGTATCTGTGTATATGTGTGTATATGGCCTATGCCTGCTATGGTCATGCCTGATGGCTCATGCATGTCAAACACACACAAACTGTCAAACTGTCTTCTCTCATCAGGCCTTCTCTCAACCATCCTACTTATGACCCAGCCAACTCAAACTGCTGTTTAACATTTACCATTAAGTTTCTAGGGAGAAAAGAGCATTTACCTTTAGTTTATTGCCTCTTTCTGTTATTATCTCACTTGATGTTCCTGATGTTCATGTTGCTGGCTTGTGTGACATGAATAGATGGCTGAGTGTAAATTGGGAACTGGTAAATTGGCAGATGAAACGGGGGCACGAAGAAGATAAAACTTTGCTTGGAAGCATTTTTACGTTCTTTCAAAATACTTTTTCAGAGAAGATGATCAAATTTATCAAAAATGATAGCAACACTTGGTTCAAATCCAGGTTTCGTCCATTTTTATGAGTTTTTCAACTTCTCGGTTTTCCAGAGTTGTAGAATATTGAGTGCAGATTTTACTTCCAACTCTTCTTAGCTGCTTAGCAACACAATAATATTTTTGTTGGCTTGTGACAGGTCATGATGTGAAGCATGTGAAGGACATGAACGATTAAAATCAACATCACCTTTACACCGAGAACGATAATAATAGATGTCATCAGTAATACATAGTGTCATTTTACAATGCCTATGAACAAGACGCCGTTGAACTACATCTGACGAAGATTTTGATACACTGTATACCGATATTCCTCTACTCTTGGAAACGTCAAAATGGCTTCCTCTTGCCAAGTGATCAAAGTGGAAATTGAAAAAACTTTCTGGGAAGCGGATCCCTTATGGGTTGGAATTGCTTTCTTGATAGGGTTCATCATTGGATTACTGTTTTCTCTTCCATGCATTCGTTGTTGCATCCGGGCATATTTTAGAAAGCGGGTAAGTTAGTTATTTTGTTGGCCTGCCTATCCAGGCATCTGAACTGTCAAAATCCAGACTGACACACTGCAATGCACATGGCATGATATGCACATTATTGACTAGGCCTAGGCCTAGGCTACTTAACTGTGCTTTGAAGGTGCCTGATGCGAGACAGTATTGCGTTAGGGTTACCGGTAGGCCTAACCCTAATTAGGGTTAGGTTTTTTTTTCCCTCAATTAGGGTTAGGTTAACCCTTGCCTTGGTGGACAAAAAATCCACCTCACTTTCTTTGCGTCAGGTTCTTTAGGCAGGCATACACTGTTCCAACATAAAAATGTCGGAAGCTTAGGCCTAGGCCTACCGGTAATAGGGCCTAAAGAGTGATTGACCCGGCCCCGACTTGACACTATAATGACAGTAACTCACAACTGAGAACTCGCGTTGGATGTTGACATACGCCAGGAAGTAAGCCTGCCTATGCTGCTTCAAGGCCATATTTATAGCGGGGGGGGGGGCAGGGGGCACTTGCCCCAGAGCCAACCAAAAAAAACGTGATTTTCGTGCGGATTTTGGGCCAAAAATAGCAAAAAAGGTGGTCTTCTGCCCCCCAGGACCAAAAAGCTAAATAGGCCCTACGGCCCTGTGCTTCCAGGCTGCTACAGTCAATTCCATTTTCATTTTGTTACGCCTACAATCACTCGGCCAACAGGAGTCCCTTCAGCTTTCACACTGATGATGTCGTCATGGTGACAGTGATGATCATGATTGTATAGAGGCTATGCACTGACGTCATCAAATGACGTCATCAATGGGTATGACGCCACGTGTTGGATGGAAAATGGACGGAGCACGTGGTCAGATGCATGCGTCAGCATGTCACAACGTTCCATCCAACATGGCGTCACCTCGCTGATGACGTCACGTGCATAGCCTCTATAGATTAATGCGTTTTCTTTCCAGCAACGTAAAAAAATATGCCCTGAGAAGGGTGTGTTTAAAAAGGTAAAAAGGAGTTGGTTTGTGTGTTGTACCTGAATGGTTTCAGTGGGTGGTACAGTTTATCGTTATTTTGTCTATTAGGAATGAACTCTTGATCTTTCATACTCTCTGAGTTTAATGGTGTGATGTGATGTTGTACTCTGCTGTTAGCCTCTGAATATTCTATGATTTGTCTTGAAAACTTATCACTAAAGAGTGCAGTGAAATTGATCTGAATACCCCCTCCCCATCCCTTCTGAGTGGAGTGATTTCTGTCATACATTAATATGTCATTAGACTAGAGCACTGCATGCGGGACCCCCGCCCCAAAGCAAAGAAAATTGAAATGCTTTACTGCTTAATTGGTAGGCCTATTAGGCCTACCCCTTAAACACGAAGAAGTATGATATTAGGCAAGAGACGCCCAGCAGACATTCTAGAGGTAGAGCTTAACCAAAAGACTACCGGTATGGAAAAAAAATTAAGGATCATTTTTTAGAACATTCCTTAACGTTAGGTTGACCTTTAGTCTTTTGTATTGTAAAACCATCAAGAACAATAGATTTAAGGTGGACCTTAATGTAATAAGGAACATTCTAAAATACAGCCCTAAATGTTTTAACACATTATGAAAAGAACATCACAAGATAATACTCAGCACCAGTATTGATTGTTCTATTACCAATAATTTCATGCCAGTACATATTCCTTATTCCCAGTTGGTTTCTGCTTACAGCGAGAGGCTGAAAAACAAGGAGATGAAGAGAAGAAGGACCCCCAAGAAAGAACAGTATTCACCATCACCCAAACAACCACCATAGAACACAAAATTAATGGCACCATCATAACGCAGAGAGTAGGACCTGAACCAGTAAGTTTGCCTAGGGGTTTTTTTGTAGAGAGAGACACTGGGAAATTCAGAAATGAAAAGCTTGATTTAAAGTTAACCCAATAGACCCCATGCCGCCCTAAACTGCCCTGCCGTGAGCCGCCTAGAAGACCACACACCAACTTTTTGACAAAAGTCCCCATCACCTCTAATGTAGATATGAAAATCACCAATTACTGCCAGGAGCGCCACAATCCGCCATGTCTCCAGACGCCAATACCGCCATAAACCGCCTTGACTCATTATACGGTACTGTTCTCTATTCAGCTTAATGCAGTTGCATTTCATGGCGGTTCAGGGCAGTGAAAGTTACAGATGGAAAGTGCAAAAAAATAGGCTGCTCTATTGGGTTAAGAAAGCAGTAGATGATAGTAGATGACTGGACCAAGCATCTAATAGTAGATGACTGGACCAAGCTGTACCTACATGTACAATATTCTGGAGCAACAGTAATCTATCATTGTTTCCAACTTCATAGCCAGAAGAAGAAAAACTAACACGACGGAAAGCTTCAAGGAAACATTCAAAGAAAGGAGGGAAGAAAGATGACTGGATCCACTTGACAGATTTTGGTGTGAATCCAGCTGAACCAGTCGGGCCAGACCCTACAGGGACACGGGGGTTATCAGATGCCCTCATCAAACCCAACGGGTAGGTTTGACCACCACATTTAACTGTGACAAGGGAAAAAAACTTCGACTTGAGGCCCCTTGATCAGGGGATCTTTGGAACAGTAATGGATCTTTATGAATGTGAAAGATGTTTGTCAGACAGCCAGATGCGTTGGATTTGGCCCGGATATACGAGAGTTTGGGAATAACTGAATGACAGTCTGCTACCCTTGGTGAAAAAGTCTGATTTCCAATTCTGACATTTCTCTCTGAAAACTTGCCACGCTTCGTTTTTTCCAGGGATGCCATGGACTTGGAGCTCAATAATCAAGATTTTGACTTCCTACTTTATTTGGAGAAAGAATTGAGAGACGGCAGAATCACGGTAAGTGTCATTGTCTCTAATCACACCAACGTAAATGATTAATTTGTATTGATTGACCATCCTTTAAAATAGCTAAATTCCCCCCTCAAAATTGCCCCCTCAGCTCTGGTTTGAACTATTATGCAGATACAAAGTCACACTTTTCTCGAGAAAACTGTGAATGATGTTTCGCTTGAAATGTTTGACAGGAGGAAGACTCTACTTCTACTGTTTATGTCTTGTCTGTTTTTCCCAATAACGGGAAACGAAACTAAGTTTCCCTTCACAAATGTTGTCATGGCGACCAAGCGGAGTACATGATATCGTATACAATGTATCCAAATGAAATGGCATTGTGAAAGGGACAACTGATGATGGGTTACAAAGGGGCTGTGCTATGCTAGGCCTAAAATCTGGTGATGGCTCGCAAGTGGATTAATCATGTTTTGTTTGATTTCATCAAATGAGCCCCTTCGATATCTTCATAGGGTCTGAAACCAACAGAATTATCATTGAACCCAAACCCATAAGACGCGGAAACAACCCTGATATGCTTGAAGGATTCAGTGGGTTCTCTTCCGTGCTGATTCCCCTTGTCAAACCTTCCACACAGAAATAATCTCAGAGACATTTAAAATCCCACTATACCCCCACCCAGCCATGATGAAGCATGCAAGTGTTTAATAGTTCAGTCAAACAGCAGATCAATAATTATCAATAATTTACGATTATTCCATCAATATTTGATTCGGATTATGACGTTGTTAGCTGAGACCAAATATATATTGGGAACAATGTAACAAGCCCGTACGTGACTAAATCAGGGAATGTTGTGGTTAATATGAAGAAGCTTCCATGATGGGGGTTTATGAGGTTTTCCCTGGCTAGGCCTATATGGATCAGTGACAAACCTGAGGTCTAAAAACAACCCATGGACCATTTGATTTCATTGTTGTCATTCTTTCCCCCTGTCGCATGAACCTGTGTCTGTGTTTAATGTACGTCACTAGACCATAATATCAGACAATTAAACCATTGTATTGACTGGCAACGAGGATAAATATTTTGTAAGCTGTTGATCATAATCATACATTAGATGAATACATTGTATTCAAGCTTAATCACCTCACTTACAATGTATTGTCAGCATTGAACTGCCACGATTTGGTCTGCGGTTTCCAAATATATATGTGATTCATGTATCTTCCCATAGCTCTGCGTGATCACTTTGCACTTGAATTCAAACAGTTTTTTTTGCGGTAGATAACTAAATAGGCATATTTGGTCAATAGATGACAGTAGGTGGCCAACTATCTGAGTAGATTGTGATTGAACTGCTATCTGTCTACCGGTTGTCAGTGTCACCCCACACACAATTCTTAAACTTCCTTGAACTGCTATTGTAATGATATATATCTTTGTTGGCCACTCGTCCCCTATCCCCAAAAGAGGGTTCTGCCGCTGCTGGTCAGCACCAGATGGGCCCCGTCCAGGACGCAGAAATGCCGACCAGCACGCGGCCTAAAAAGAGTATTTTCCGACCAACGAAGTGTGCCACGAGAGATGCCCGCCATGCACACTTCTAAATTTCCTTTCTGTTCCCATTCACCAAATGTGCTTCCTGGCGGGGCTTCCTGACACAGTTCTGACCAACGACAACGGCGGGCTGCCTGAGTTGCAATAGAGTGGATCAGGGTCATTTTGACGCCAAATGAGCTCATTATTTCGACTCTCAGGTGCCAGGAAATCGCATTTCAGCAAGCCTAGATTTCAAATTTTTCAGGGGGAAGGCCCCAGACCCCCCCTTTCCGACTGGCGCTCGTTCAGTCCTGGGCAGAACCCTGCCAACATCAACCAAGGAAAATGCACCTTATTTGCCAGAAAAGTCATCTCAATTCTGATATACTCTAGTTTCTATCTTTCAGACATTTAACCAACTCGTGAAAACGCTTCTCAATCACCTCTTCCAAAATGGTCAAATTTCGCCAGAATTTTACAAAACATTTTCAAATGAGGTCCGACAGGCTCTCATCGCTCTCCTGAACATTCTGAATGAGGAACAAAAAGCCGCCGAGGAGAAGATAAGAAGTGATCCAAAATATGCTAATGACCCCGTGGCAATGGAAAAAGCGCTGGAGAAACTACCGTCCAAATTTGCGTCGAGAATGGTGGGTGAAAGTTGTATTCGGCAGGCATTTGTCTTGTGAGCTGAGAGTATGGTGTTCAGTGGTTACAAATCATCATGTACCGGTACTGGAGTAACTTGAACTACCCTGAAGAAAACTCTCTCATCACATGAATAACCATGAATTAGAAGGAACCATTTCATGTACTGTACAAGTCATTGATGCTTGGCTGGGGGTCAGCTAACTCTCAATCGTAACCTATGAAATAAGCAGACACAGGATCACTGTGTACAACTTGGGATGATTTGAGTGTCTTTCATTTTGTTTGCAGAATGGTTTACTGAAAGAGGAGCAGGAGACAGTGAGAAACGGGTTATTGAAGGGTTCGGAGTTATCTGAAGAAGAGGTGAATGAAATCATGGCACAGCTCACAGCGGGGATGGCAGCTTCTGAAATCAAGTTCTCGGATCAGCTAAATCGACAGGCAACAGTGAGTATGCCCTCCTTTTTGTGAATGTTCATGTGTTTACAAATCTTTCTAAGAGGTCTCATTGAAAATTGTTTGAAACCTGTCCCCAGTGTTGTCGCTAACAGCCGGGAACCGGGCGAAAAGCCCGCCTGGAAACCCTTGCGTGCCCGGCTGAGAAAATCTGGCAAATCAAAGAAACATTTCAGAAACTAGTTTTCCTGTTTCCCCCCTATCATTCCGTCATTTGTACAATGTTCATTCTTGATGAAATAAATCCAGTAACGGCAAAATTACAAGTCGCAATTCGCCCTGCCGCGCCCGACCGCTGCTCGCTTCCCGCCAATTCCACGCCCAGGCCACGTGTGGTCATTCCGATTTCGACGAGGCATCATCATGAGCTGGCAGCCGCCACCAAAACGCGGTCGCCTAACCCTTCACGACTTCTTTGGAACCCGTTCAGTGTATGTAATTACCGTCCACTAACTGACGAAATCGCCATGAACGCGGGAACACGTGCGCTCTCCCTCCGACAGCCACGCCGGCCGCAGTCTACATGACTCCACTTCAAACCGAAAATCAATAATTTATGCGCAATCCACATTATGTATTCACGTACGTCTCTTCGCGCCATATTCGCGCCCTTCTTTCTGATTGGTCAATCAACTCCAGTCGTGAACAGTGATGAATGGAATAGTAGTGTAACTGTGACCATATTTGGCACAGCCTCTGACGTCACACACTCGGCCAATCGATCGGCAATTTCTGTCAGTCTATTCGTGCCAAGAGGCCAACTTGTTACATGTGTACATGGTGTAATGGCCGCCGCTCAGTTCGATTTTTGATCGCAAATGCCGGGATATTGGGTCTTTTATCCTCCAGTTTCCCCCCCCCCTCGTGCTCCCCCCGGTCGCGCTACGCGCTCCCTGAGCCGGCGCTATTTCCCTCCGAGGTCGCTCTAATCCCCGGTATTGGCACGAAGTTTTACGGCAGTTTTTCTGCCGCATTTGGAGGCGTACAGAACTAGTTTTCGGGGGTCTGAAATGCCAGGAAATCGCATCTCGCTCGCGCTCGCAGCGGGCGCGCTACGCGCACCACCGGCTGTAATACTTCAAGACCCGTCTGTCACATTCCTTAGCGACAACACTGTGTCCCACATATGAAAATCAAGCAATGACTAAAGATCGTGCAGTTCCACTGTTAATATACCATTTGTCACCCTTGTAGAACTTCGAGGAACGTCTCATGCGGCGGAAACAGTTAGCTGCCATGCGAGCCAATCAGAAGAAAGAAGAACTGGAAGAAATCGATGCTCGGCGGGAGGCCTTGGCCAGTAGTTTGCAGCAATGTGTCACTGACGGGAAGATGAGTGAGAAACAAATGGAAGAGATCTTGAAAGAGTACAACGAAAACTTGGTTAAACTGCAGGAAAAACATGACATGGGTAGGTAGAGCCATTCTAGACAGGGCCGTATTTAAAGGGGGCGAGGGGGGCAGTTGCCCCCCCTGAGCCAACCAAACAACGTTATTTTCATGTGGATTTTGGGCAAAAAACAGCAAAGAGAGGTCTTCTGCCCCCGCTGAGAGGCTCCTGCCCCCCTGGACCAAAAAGTTAAATACGGCCTTGCTAGAGCGTCGAGATTTGTCTGATTATCCTATGAGTCTCCCTCTGTGATCACACGTCTTATCTTCATTCAGATCTTTACCGACAACAAGAGAAACTCAATGAAAAACTGGCTCAGATCCGAATCAAGCGACTCCACGAACTTCAGGAGAAGCAGACGGAAGATATAGAGGACTTGTTGACGAAGTCAGATCAGGAGACGAATACTGGACAGTTTATTCAGGTTGGTGGGAATCACATTGTTGTTAAACACAAGTAAAACTTTGCATATCTTGTTAAACTTGGCACCCACAAAGAGTTCACCAACCTTTGGTGAAAAGTTTAACATTCCCATAATGTGGTTGGCTGTTGTCTTTGGCACAGAGATATGTTATTATATGGGTCCATATCCACGGGGCGTACATGGTAGACTTAATGCTAGGGTCATGATAACAATGAAATTCTCTGTCTTCTTCCCAGTACCGTAACTGTATTCTTTATTTGTATGACAGGGTAGGAAAAATCATGAATCAGATCTCTGATTTGTTTTGGTGGTTTGGTGATGTAACGTTGGTTGTTTCACCGAGTGATTGGTGATGTAATGTTGGTTGTTTCACTGAGTGATTGATGACGTAACCTTGGTTGTTTCACTGAGTGATTGGTGACGTAACCTTGGTTGTTTCACTGAGTGATTGGTGATGTAATGTTGGTTGTTTCACTGGGTGATTGGTGATGTAATGTTGGTTGTTTCCCTAAGTGATTGGTGACGTAACCTTGGTTGTTTATTGATTACAGTCATACAGCGAGTTGAAGGGAGCTCAGCAAGAAGAGAGAGAACGTCTGCTTGATGAGATGGATGCCGCAGAGGCCCATGAAATGAATGAATTAGTCAAAGTAAGTTCTCCACATCAAACTACCCGCTGAAACCTGATGACGGGGATCTAGATTGGTCCTCTATGAGACAATGTTTCATACTAGTATTCGAGCTAGCAAATGTTATCTCCTGGATGTAACTCAACTTTTCTTTCATCTTCAGAATGAGACAGAGAACCGACGGGATGCAGTCGACATAGCCGAAGACGATGTGTCAAAGAAACTCAAATCTTCCATAGGAGATAGTGACACTCAGCGCATTTTACAAATTCATGCTCAGGAAATGGAGGAATATAATCGTAAGTTGTCTTACAATAGACGATATCAGTCCAAAAGAGCGCAGCACCTGACGGTAACTACAGCGTCACGACGTCCCGCACTCATTCCATGACATCTTGACTTGAGACGACATCATGATCGCTGAAACAAGTGGAGGTTTTTCGAGTGACGTCACCGCGTTCAGAATGGGGGACGGGACGTCGTGACGATGTAGGCCTAGCAAGTTACCGTCAGGTGCTGCGCTCTATTGGAGCGATAGAGTCTATTTACAGTTTACATCATGTTCTCCATTTGTGCCAGTTTTGGCAAATGTCCAACCGGCAGACGTCAAGTTCCAAGTTTTTTTTGTCTGTTTACCTGACAGGTATTAAAAAGGCCGAGAGGAAGAAAAATATTGCTGCGATGGAGGAGAAACTTGCACAGAGGAAACGAGCGATCGAAGAGGGGAATATGAGGTTGAAAAATCAACAGGCAGCCATCAGGGAACAACAACAAACCACACTGAATAAAGTATTGGAGGTTCAACCAGAACTTGATGAAGAGTAAGTCTCGTGGTATCACTCGGTTAGGTCTGTAACCAAGATATCGAATGGTTGGGCAGCTTCAGTAGACAGAATGTCAGATCATGGTGGAGTCTCTTCGTCATTCACACTGCCACAACTGGCTGCCCCTTAGATACTGTACCTGATGTTCTGAGGTCCTTTCTAATCCTGCAACCTTCTATCTTGAATCTTGAGATCAGGACTTACCAGGTATCTGGATCAACTAACTTTCTACCATAAGTGATGCTGGCAAATTTGTTTTTATTGAAATCTTTTGTCTTCCAGAGCCAAAAGAAAACTTCTCGTTGAACATGAGAAGAACATGCAAACTATAAACAATCAACTTCAAGTGAGTCGAATGAGGCAGCAGAAACAGTAAGTAGATGTCGTAGAGATTATGACGTTTGGGTAGGGAGAGGGACTGAAAGCCTGGTTGACTCACGAGGGTCTGATGTTGCTGCAACCAGCTCCCTTGCAGGAAAATCCGTGCAAGTCGACTGGGATTACGGACTCGGTATCTGGGCTGAACAGTTGGCAGCATTCTACAAGCCAGCAGGTACTTCTGACTCAGGTTGCGAGTTTACCAACAATGCATTTCATAGTTTCTTGTTTTTAGATTGGAATTGAAACTCAGCGCCAGGAAAGCAAAGTTTGCTGAGATCAAAGAGAAGAAGGAAAAACGAAAGAGATTGGCGAATGAGAAGGAGAGAGAAAAGATTGAGAAAGAGTTGGTGAGTTCTGAGATCTTCTCACAGATTTCCTCTCTGATGTTCTAAGTACTTCATCCTGAGAATCTCAGGTCATTTACAGTCGTACCCTCCCTCAATGAACCAAGCGCCAGAAGGGGAGCCGGTTGTGAAGTGCGAAGATGAAGTACTTCATGACCCACCCCACAGTTCGTGTCAACATGATTGTCATGTCAGCGATGACCTGGCTCCCACCATCCCAGAATCCTCCAACAATCACACGATTTCTTTGATTATAGATGCAGCAGGTGGCATCGGAAGAGGCTAATTACGAGGAGGAACGGAAACGTGCGATAGAAGAGATGAGAGTGAGGCTGAAGCAGGAGACGGAAGAAGCTCTGAAGGCTCAGGAAGCTCAGATGGGACTCCTTATCGGCCGTCTACAGGTGAGGGATCTTGGTTAAGGCTCACGTTACTTGCTGGTTGATACAGCTACAGCCCTGCTAGGATTAGATTCATCCAAGATTGAAGTGATGTCGTACTGTGGGACAGGCGATGTCACTGATGATGATCTAGAGCAAGGTTAGGTTCAGTTGTCTGGTTAACCCCGTCACTGGAAGTTAATGATGAATCTCAGAAAAGGGCAACTACAACAGTCATAATGAATACTGTTTTTGCTCACAGGTTGGCAAAGCAAGAAGAGCAGCTATCATAGAGAAACAAGACAAGACACTACAAGAATTACAGGTAAGATAGAAAGGGATATGTCATGAGACCTCAGCTTGGAGGTTCAATAGGTCTCGGGACCTCAGCTTTGAGCTTGGCTTGGTCACGAGACCTCAGCTTCGGGTTGAATACGTCATGGGATCTCAGCACTGAGGTTGGATAGCTCATCAGACTTCACCTTGGAGGTTAGATGAGTGAGACGAGGCCTTTCATAATCATCTTTCATATTGTACAGGATCAACTGAGTGGTAAGGTGAAGAGTGTGAATCTGACGGACCAGTTACTACAACAACATTATAACAATGTCAGCCACCTGAATGATCAGCTACAGTCGAACCGTGACCGACAGGAACAGATGTTGATGGAGAAACTCCAGGCGAAGAAGTTAAAGAGGGAGAGGTAGGTCGATGTTGATGACATTTGGAAGCCAAACAGCATCTTTCTGGTGGTGATTGGATCATTACGGTGAACTCATCTCTTCTGATCATCAAGGGAGATGTGTCAAATGAAAAGAGTAGAAGAGACAGTTCCTCTTTTTGGGTACCGGTACCGGTATGTATTGCCGTGGAAACCAATACATGTATTTCAGGATCTTGATCGATGTTTGAAGTGACGGCCTTGTTTTTCAGAGAGATTGAGTCGAAACTGGAGACCGAAGCTATGAATGAGATGGACAAGAATGCTCAAATCAAAGGATCTGTGTAAGTAGATCTTAGCTTGTTGTTGGGGCCAGGATAAGTTGATCGCAACTTCTTGTTGGGGACAGGATAAGTTGATCTCAACTTGTTGTTGGGCCTTGGGGCCAGGATAAGTTAGTTGATGTCAACTTGTTGTTGGGGCCAGGATAAGTTGATCTCAACTTGTTGTTGGGGCCAGGATGAGTTGATGTTGATGTTAGCTTGTTGTTGGGGCCAGGATAAGTTGATCTCAACTTGTTGGGGACAGGATAAGTTGATGTTGATCTCAGCTTGTTGTTGGGGACAGGATAAGTTTGATCAGGGCTTGTTGTTGGTGAACATGAAAACTTTTGAAATGATGGATGGTACTCATTCTCATGATTACTTTCTACCAGCGAAGGGATCCCCACGATAAGTGGAATGACGTGAGTTTGCTTTCTGTTGTTTGGTGGTGAGACTAAATGGTCAGATAAAAGTGTATTTGTCAGTTCCTCATGTTTCTTCATCAAATTTACTTAAATAACGAATCATGAATACTTAAAGCTGAGAACGTGCCACACATCACTCTTGTTGATATCATGAGATGCATTCTTAACTTATCATACTGAGGGTGGAATCTAGAGATCAGCTGAGTGACAGGCCCATATACCTCTTGTTCATCAGACACTGTCATACATCTTTTGAACTTCAGGGTTGAGAAAACCCAGGAATTGGGTGTGACGTGAGTTTTCTTGAAGCTGGCTGTTACATTATCGCTTCATGTGTCATTTTCTGCATTGACGGTTGGGTAAATTGTAGCTTATGTGGTCCGTCTTTTCGCAATCACTGTTTACTGTGGTATTGTGTACAAGTGTCTCTCAGTCATGACCAATTATCAGGCATAGGCATGGGATTACAGGATGGGTATGTTGAGCCTGCCTGGTTGGTGTAGTGGAAACACTCATACTGTTGAGGTTGTGGGTTCAATCACCCTTGTGTATCAGGAAATGTGGCTCTCTCTTAACAAAGCTTTCACCCCGGGGCTCTGGTGTCCTTCTCATTTTCAATATACGGTACCGGTGATGTATTTATGGTATCACCCACTTTCGGTTTCATATTTTAGCCACGTTTTAGCCGCAAGATTGGAATTTTGTAACTGACCAATGATAATTTTCTTCCTTTCTGATGTTTTCCAGATATGCATCGAATGTTTTGACCCAGGTGATGATGGAGAATCGCCACAAGCAGGCGATGCAGGATCTTGAACGAGAGATGGAGATGGAGATACAAAAACACAAGGATGAACTCAATAAAGACTTTGAGATGGAACTCCAGTCAGAATTAGAGGTGTGGAAACAATCCAGCTCAGTGTTCTCTGGCATGGTCGGGAAGCTTATTCCCAACGTGACTGATCTTTCTCTAACCACCACGAGCCTGATTCTGCCTTCTTTTGGGCATGATGTCTGTACTACTCAAGATCAGGGGGCAAGTTGCCTAGAGGCACACTTTGATTTAGTGACGTCCCTCACCGTTAGTGACGTCACTGAGTGATGTCGGATGACAACGGACAATGTCGAGTGCCAGAAGTGTATACCTGCCTTTAGCGGACATCATTTGATCAACTTCACAGAGTATTAACCCTTTACTCTGCCCTACTTTCTTCTTGATGCTTGATCTGATGTACCTTCTGTGATTCCAGAGCCAAAAGAAAAACTTCCTCCTGCAGNTTTGCTGAGATCAAAGAGAAGAAGGAAAAACGAAAGAGATTGGCGAATGAGAAGGAGAGAGAAAAGATTGAGAAAGAGTTGGTGAGTTCTGAGATCTTCTCACAGATTTCCTCTCTGATGTTCTAAGTACTTCATCCTGAGAATCTCAGGTCATTTACAGTCGTACCCTCCCTCAATGAACCAAGCGCCAGAAGGGGAGCCGGTTGTGAAGTGCGAAGATGAAGTACTTCATGACCCACCCCACAGTTCGTGTCAACATGATTGTCATGTCAGCGATGACCTGGCTCCCACCATCCCAGAATCCTCCAACAATCACACGATTTCTTTGATTATAGATGCAGCAGGTGGCATCGGAAGAGGCTAATTACGAGGAGGAACGGAAACGTGCGATAGAAGAGATGAGAGTGAGGCTGAAGCAGGAGACGGAAGAAGCTCTGAAGGCTCAGGAAGCTCAGATGGGACTCCTTATCGGCCGTCTACAGGTGAGGGATCTTGGTTAAGGCTCACGTTACTTGCTGGTTGATACAGCTACAGCCCTGCTAGGATTAGATTCATCCAAGATTGAAGTGATGTCGTACTGTGGGACAGGCGATGTCACTGATGATGATCTAGAGCAAGGTTAGGTTCAGTTGTCTGGTTAACCCCGTCACTGGAAGTTAATGATGAATCTCAGAAAAGGGCAACTACAACAGTCATAATGAATACTGTTTTTGCTCACAGGTTGGCAAAGCAAGAAGAGCAGCTATCATAGAGAAACAAGACAAGACACTACAAGAATTACAGGTAAGATAGAAAGGGATATGTCATGAGACCTCAGCTTGGAGGTTCAATAGGTCTCGGGACCTCAGCTTTGAGCTTGGCTTGGTCACGAGACCTCAGCTTCGGGTTGAATACGTCATGGGATCTCAGCACTGAGGTTGGATAGCTCATCAGACTTCACCTTGGAGGTTAGATGAGTGAGACGAGGCCTTTCATAATCATCTTTCATATTGTACAGGATCAACTGAGTGGTAAGGTGAAGAGTGTGAATCTGACGGACCAGTTACTACAACAACATTATAACAATGTCAGCCACCTGAATGATCAGCTACAGTCGAACCGTGACCGACAGGAACAGATGTTGATGGAGAAACTCCAGGCGAAGAAGTTAAAGAGGGAGAGGTAGGTCGATGTTGATGACATTTGGAAGCCAAACAGCATCTTTCTGGTGGTGATTGGATCATTACGGTGAACTCATCTCTTCTGATCATCAAGGGAGATGTGTCAAATGAAAAGAGTAGAAGAGACAGTTCCTCTTTTTGGGTACCGGTACCGGTATGTATTGCCGTGGAAACCAATACATGTATTTCAGGATCTTGATCGATGTTTGAAGTGACGGCCTTGTTTTTCAGAGAGATTGAGTCGAAACTGGAGACCGAAGCTATGAATGAGATGGACAAGAATGCTCAAATCAAAGGATCTGTGTAAGTAGATCTTAGCTTGTTGTTGGGGCCAGGATAAGTTGATCGCAACTTCTTGTTGGGGACAGGATAAGTTGATCTCAACTTGTTGTTGGGCCTTGGGGCCAGGATAAGTTAGTTGATGTCAACTTGTTGTTGGGGCCAGGATAAGTTGATCTCAACTTGTTGTTGGGGCCAGGATGAGTTGATGTTGATGTTAGCTTGTTGTTGGGGCCAGGATAAGTTGATCTCAACTTGTTGGGGACAGGATAAGTTGATGTTGATCTCAGCTTGTTGTTGGGGACAGGATAAGTTTGATCAGGGCTTGTTGTTGGTGAACATGAAAACTTTTGAAATGATGGATGGTACTCATTCTCATGATTACTTTCTACCAGCGAAGGGATCCCCACGATAAGTGGAATGACGTGAGTTTGCTTTCTGTTGTTTGGTGGTGAGACTAAATGGTCAGATAAAAGTGTATTTGTCAGTTCCTCATGTTTCTTCATCAAATTTACTTAAATAACGAATCATGAATACTTAAAGCTGAGAACGTGCCACACATCACTCTTGTTGATATCATGAGATGCATTCTTAACTTATCATACTGAGGGTGGAATCTAGAGATCAGCTGAGTGACAGGCCCATATACCTCTTGTTCATCAGACACTGTCATACATCTTTTGAACTTCAGGGTTGAGAAAACCCAGGAATTGGGTGTGACGTGAGTTTTCTTGAAGCTGGCTGTTACATTATCGCTTCATGTGTCATTTTCTGCATTGACGGTTGGGTAAATTGTAGCTTATGTGGTCCGTCTTTTCGCAATCACTGTTTACTGTGGTATTGTGTACAAGTGTCTCTCAGTCATGACCAATTATCAGGCATAGGCATGGGATTACAGGATGGGTATGTTGAGCCTGCCTGGTTGGTGTAGTGGAAACACTCATACTGTTGAGGTTGTGGGTTCAATCACCCTTGTGTATCAGGAAATGTGGCTCTCTCTTAACAAAGCTTTCACCCCGGGGCTCTGGTGTCCTTCTCATTTTCAATATACGGTACCGGTGATGTATTTATGGTATCACCCACTTTCGGTTTCATATTTTAGCCACGTTTTAGCCGCAAGATTGGAATTTTGTAACTGACCAATGATAATTTTCTTCCTTTCTGATGTTTTCCAGATATGCATCGAATGTTTTGACCCAGGTGATGATGGAGAATCGCCACAAGCAGGCGATGCAGGATCTTGAACGAGAGATGGAGATGGAGATACAAAAACACAAGGATGAACTCAATAAAGACTTTGAGATGGAACTCCAGTCAGAATTAGAGGTATGGAAACAATCCAGCTCAGTGTTCTCTGGCATGGTCGGGAAGCTTATTCCCAACGTGACTGATCTTTCTCTAACCACCACGAGCCTGATTCTGCCTTCTTTTGGGCATGATGTCTGTACTACTCAAGATCAGGGGGCAAGTTGCCTAGAGGCACACTTTGATTTAGTGACGTCCCTCACCGTTAGTGACGTCACTGAGTGATGTCGGATGACAACGGACAATGTCGAGTGCCAGAAGTGTATACCTGCCTTTAGCGGACATCATTTGATCAACTTCACAGAGTATTAACCCTTTACTCTGCCCTACTTTCTTCTTGATGCTTGATCTGATGTACCTTCTGTGATTCCAGAGCCAAAAGAAAAACTTCCTCCTGCAGATTGCTGCAGTAAGTGACTTGTCCAAGGATGAAATCAGTGAAATAGTTGATAGTGCTGTCAAAGAGAGTGGAGAGGAAGGAAAGTCGGCCAAGAAACTCGCTCGTCACATGCGGGCAGAGATTTTGAAAAATCGGCCACCGACTGGTGGTGGATACGATGAGGATCCCATGGAAGGTGAGTAGGAAGCTATGCAGACATACGGGGTTTACTTCGATATCCGCAATGCCGTTTCTTGCTGGAAAAACTTCGAGTAACACACTGTGTTTCATTTACAGGTCGAGGCAGAGGTGGTGCTAATGAAGCCTATGAAGACGATGATGATAGCCCAGTAAGGTCGACACGTCCAAAATCAGGGAAGAGGAAACCACGACCAATGACTTACGAGGATGAAGACGACTAAAAATGTGGTTCTTTCTCCATACCCTGCATTTTGTGTGGCTGGTTTTGTAAGACATATTGTTGGAGTCATTTGCATTCCAACCAATATCCTTGGCCTTGTCCGTGGGGCAACACCGACCAGGTATCTAGCCTGGTATCACTCATCAGTATTCCAGAAACTACAGTGATTTTTGACGTCATTATGGCATGTCTGTGACTTCTTACCCAGTAAACCTTTTGTAATGTGTTCACCTGCCACTGTGTGTCATGTAAAATGGGTAAGCTGCACTCTGGGAATGCACTGCTTAAATAGGTGTACAAAATGAGACCAGGCACACTTGAATGCATCTCAACCTGTTTGTGTGCATTGATTCGTACATCGTGAGTATCAAACAGCAGTTGATATGAGGGTTCTCTTCCCTCTGTTTGTCAGCCTATGGTACACGTGGGTGGGGTCCTGTCATGGACTTTTGATAAGAACGGAAGGATGTCTCTATGGCAATCAGTTTCTCTCATATCTTGACCGTCCAGCAACCTGTGCATGACAAACCTGAAGATCCGACACTCCTTTACATCTGATGCTGACAAGAGACGTGATGCGTCCGGGGGGGGGGGGGGGGGGGGNNNTGGGTGATGGTTTTATTTTACAGGTTTTGGCAGCTTCACTCAGCGATTATTTTACATTATGTAACAAAGAGCAAGGTGATCAAATTTGAGCTGTGACAGCGAGAATGATTCATGCCGTGACAAGTAAGGAATACAAGTACATTCCAAACATCAGGTCTGTTTATTGTGGTGTACATGTACATGTACTACGTCATTCTTTAATTTATCAGATTTATATATATTTTGTGATATTTATTCATACTGTGGGACACTGTAATACTAACTGATTCCGTCCAGTTCTAACTGTTGTATACAAGGATTTTGTTATATTTTTACACTGTGTTGGTCTGGTATATTTAGTACAAGTTGAACTATTTGTTTAATACAGTACATACACTATGTTGCAAGAATCGACTGGCCACTGTGCATTGCAGAATTGGGTATGTATGTGTAGGTGATTTTGCGACACCTCACATGCACCTTTAGGTTATTTCCCGATGTACCGGTAGAGAAACCAGGTTGAAATGTGTACATGTATTTTGATATGACCTTGTAGAATTATGTGCAGTCTGTTTACAACGGGCTAAATATACGAGATTGGACTGGGATCTGTATCAGAATGGTTGAAGTATATTTTTGGCAGCAGTGGTTTCCACTTGTCATTTCGTACAAATCTGCTCCCTGATTTGCCATTTTGGGTTTATTTGTTTGAACAGTGACATTGCATATCTCTGTGTAGTTACACTGACACACGCCATTTTTCACATGTTCCTGTGAACAAAGTTTTGATCGAAAAATGGCATGAGTGAAGTGGTACTTACACGCAGTAGCTGGCTGGGGGGGGGGGGCATTCAGGGCCTGATAGTTGCTGAGGCGAAGAGATACTGGCTATTAGCCAGGCTGTGGTGGTGGTGTTGTCATACTTTGATAGTAGTACCAATGTAAGCATTACCCGGTATATGAAAACTAGAAAAAAACCTAAGTAAACTCATGATTTATTACAAATGTCAATATCAGTGGCTAACATAACTTACATGTAGAACGGCATGCCCTTAGCTAATGTATTGCAAACGTTACAAAATTTCAGTCGAAGCAGAATGAAATAAGTAGGCCCCTACCAGTGGAAAACACTGGCAGCACTCGTGAACTGTTCCCAGGAGGATGGAGAGGAGTCGTGTCTGCTGATGCTGATGTCCTCAAAATAGAAACATGGAACTTACAATGAAACTTGTACATCATATCATGCGAAACATACAACTATGTGTACCGGATCGTTGGTATTTAGACCATCTACAAGAACCGACATGACTCCTCCAGCTCGGGACCACAATATGATATACCCCAAACGTTTGTATCAACACTGATCTGTGTCCAGGCCTAAGAAGTCGAGTTTTCAAAAAGAATGACATCAATGTTGCTCTGATTGTGTTTCAGAATGTTTCGCAAGGGGCAAGACATGATAATGATGAATTTTTCTTCAATTCTACATATTTGTGATGACGGTTAATTGTCTAGTGACCTTAGTTGAAGCCAGAAAAACCACTACCTTACCCTTCACAACGTGAGATGAAAAACAGTGTGACAACAGGAATTTGATTCCTTGGTAACAAACATGACCACCACTATTCAACTTAGCAACTATTCTGCAGACAGAAAACTTGAAGCAATGATTTTGGCAAAATATGGACGAAGCAAAGCACCAGTGAGATGAACAACACCAAACAAAGCAGCACTAATCACTTAACAATCAATGACAAATCATACAGGGAGACATCTATTGGCAACAGGAGAAAACAGAAGAGGGAGCAACCTTTATCATTGCATTATCTTGATGCAAAATACTCATTTGTACAAAGCGAACAAGAACTTATGATGTAGTAGAAGTCAACAAAGGACAAACTGCACTTGATATAAGACTTCTTTGTTGAGTTTACTTGTACAGTGTTAAGGCCTCTACACGCTTGTCTGTATCACGCTGCATTGGCACTTAATAATCCTTTGTTATTTTCTGCCGTGCTAGCTATAGACATGCACCATGGGGCATCCAAACACCACACCAGCCAAGCGTGTGGAGGTCCCGTGAAATCTCTTCCTTGGATACTTATGAATGGCCTGATGTACATCACCCATATACTTTATGTTACTATGGTGGAGACATAACATGGCAGCGCCCTCTTGTGGAATAAAGACAATTATTACGCAATGACAGACTTGATTTATTTATATGTGAGAGTGATTTCGGCACAAGTAGACATTATGTCTTGTAAAACAACATCAAAACAACCACTTCCAAGTAGAACACACCACTTAGTCTTAGCAAATATAATAATCAAGTGGCCCCAATGAATTGACACGAATTCCAACTGGAATTTTGGTCCATGGGTCAACCCTGCGGTTCTTGGCATCTCTACTCACTTCGACCTCTAAATGTGTAGAGTACGGCAAATTCACTGGGTGTTCCATAGAACAACATGAATTCTCAGGATACTGCTGTGCACTGCATGATCCTGAAATCAACTCGCTGATTTCTTTCTCGCTTCTTATATACAGAATTTTTCTTATGTAAAAAATCTTTACGTGCCCTTTTTACAAGTGACATATTCCCAGGCAAAGCTACCACACAGCAGAACCATGGTTTGGAATAATAATGTACATGTAAGTGCCCCCCCCCCATTTTCTGTCAAAGGTTCAGGCTAAAAACACCTATAAAGCCAAGACATGAACCGAAATGATTATCCTGAACTATAACCTCTACATATCTACTGAATATATTACTTTTTGTGTCTGTACTTAATATATCTGACAAAAAATGTCCGCGTTTTAAATACATACCTGAATTTTACATTGCAAAGTATTACTGACAGATATTTTGGATGCGTCTTGGATGACATGCATTCATCTTCCTGCCCTCATCCACTTTATGGATGTTTGGTGGTCAAGAAAACCCTTACCTCCCCTCTGTGTACCCCTGCCCTCCGTGATCAACCAAAACTGTGCCCTTCTTTTTGAAAAGGGAGGGCTTCTGGATACACAGGGTGACAATGTAAGAGACTGATATACAAGCATACTGTACTCAACAAACATATTTAATATATCATTGGATAATGCATGCATCATGATGCATACTAAATTCAGTGATCCCGGCATTGAATATTCAACAATCACAACGTGTTCCAGAGAGTTCTGCAGCCAGTACAAACATCACCAGAGATTAGAAAGAATACACTGCCAAATACAACACTGGCTGATTAAATATAGTGCAGGAGAAGACAGGAGTAGCCGAGAAAACTGTCAGAGAAGTACGGTAAGTACAAATCATAATGTTCAACATGGCTGTTGTTTACTCTTACACCAACAACCCACGGCAAAGATATAAAACGTAAATTCTGCCAACTTGGGCCAACACATCCCAGCTATTTGGGAAACCATCTCAACGATATTCTCAAGTAATCGGGTGGCGCTGTGGTCTCTGAATTGTAAGTACATGGTCACCAGCAGAACATTTCAACAGGATTATGACTGGAATGGTAATGTTCATGCATGTTACCATGGTTACAGTACCGGTACACATCATTTTCATTTACAAATTACAAATGACTACAGCCATTAATTTATTTCTACATGAATACATACAAACGTTCTGAACACAATATAAATACGAAAAACTTAAAACATGGCGACCTTTCTCTTCGGTTTTCTAAATGAGCCACTTCCTACAAATTTTGCAGATAACTTTATCAGAGTTTTTAACTCAAAATATTAAGATTGCATTTCAATCAATGCTGGAAATATGCAGTGCTTCTTTCAAAAAACTCGTCAAAAGCACCACTAACAGTTTCAACTAAAGCCCACAAATGGAGCTAAAGCTGAAAGTTAAACCCAGATGTGTCTTACGAAAGTGCTGAAATCCATCACCCAATCACTAGCTGTAAGTAAACAGAACAAGTCCTTCTGTAGTGTTCATTGTTCAATTAGTATGAGCCAGGTTGAAGCTTGCAGAAGACTGGGGCTTTGTACAGGATATCAATGTAAAAAGGCCCACAAATGTGAGACGGACACATTCCCTGACAATAGTATTGTACATGTACCCAAATATTGCACATCTGACAAGATAAGACAGGCCAGCCATCCTGAAGTGAACATCACAAACTTCAGCTCACAAGAGGGGCCCATTCAACCCCAACTAATTTGTTCCTGAACAACAAAAAAATCAAAGCAAATTTGTTCCTGAACAATAAAAAAGATCCAAGCAATTTTTTTCGTGATAATAACAAATTAAACCTATCAACTTAACAGAGCCATGTCATGGATTGAAACAGAAAAACTCAGAGAAAACCTGAGTCTCAAATCTCAAAGAAGACGAGTGAGAATATGTTACATTTTTATGGATTTTTATCCCACCCCAAGGGTGACTACTAGAACGAAAACCCCCCACATCTGAAGTTATCAATATCCCCAATCATAAAAGGAGTGTTGACAGTGAAACAAGCCCCCCTAAATATACATAAGCATTATTCATATCAATAAGCATTGCCCATCCCTCCTCGAGGTTTTAACGGACGAGTTGGTCGGTTATTTGGAGCATTGTCCTTATCTGCAAATTTTGATGCTAACTGTGATACTTTTGCTCCTGCTGTCCCCGGTCTGTTTGCTGCTGGCTCGGAGGGTCCAGGTCGAGATCTCCCACGAGCTGATCCTGCTGTACCAGGACCTCCCGTACTCTGATTCGCTGCTGAGCCAGGTCGATTTGCTCCGCCACGACCGTTGGCACCACCTCTCCCAGCAGTTGTGCCGCCCCTACTGGCAGCGGTGCCACCTCTACCACCTCTACTGGCAGCGGTGCCACCTCTACTTGCAGTTGCGCCACCTCTCCCAGTTGAAGGGTCTTTGCCTGTCACTGAAGTACCCCCTGCAGCAGCTCCTCTCCCACCTCCCCTCCCAGCTCCACCACGTGGAGCCCCGCCACGCCCACCACGACTAGCCGTAGGCCGATCAGAAGAAGCTGAAGGTCCATGCGTTTGTCCCTGCTTGGAATTGCTATTTTCGCCAAACTTTGAAGTATTATTTGGCTTTAAAGGTGTTTTTGAAACTGCTGAATTCGGTGACTTTGAAACTGCTGCTAATATTTCATCATACATCGTTTTGGCAGTCGATGTAGGCTGACTATCAGACACTGTCCTATCAGAATCAACATTAGAATAGTCACGATAATTCGACATACTGTTCGGCTCCTTATCAGGCTGGTATATGTTATTTTCCTCAATAGTGTCAGGTTTCATATTATTATTTATTCGAGTCTTTGGAATCGGTCGACTCAGACCAACAGGACGAGTTGAGAAATGTACTGAAGTCTCCGTTGGTTCTCCAAATGGTGCAGATGGCGCTACGCGCACTGGTTTTGTGACATTCGTCTGATTTTCTGATCGAATTTCTGGGTTGGGAATATCCATCATTTTATCATTGGTTGCCTTCATGGTAGTACTCTGAAATACTGGGGCCGAGATATCCCGTGTGAGACTTCCACGTGGTAAACTGGAGCGTTTCTGGGTCGGTCGTCCCGAGTTGGAGGCTGAGCTATCTGATCTACGGATAACTGTGCTGGCCTTCTGGAAAGGTTTAGACCTGGAGAAGAAGAACAAGAATTATGATAACACCACCACCAGACCAGGAATAGCCTAATAAATACAAACCTGGGGCCTGTTTCATAAAGTGGCTTTAAGCTAATGGTACCTTTAACCAAATGGAAAATGCATTGAAGTCAATGGTACCATTAGCCTAAAGTCACTTTATGAAACAGGGGCCTGTACGCTGAAGCTGGAAATCTCAGTGATATCATCCCTGCGAGCCCTGTCTGTGAGTTAAAACCTATGTGTGCTACGGTACCTCAACTCTGCAAAATTTATGCCTGCAACATGGCTCAGACATAATTTCTAATCTCACAGACATGAATAATACAAATGCCGCCAGTTATAGGCTTCATTGATACTGGAACTTTCAGATTGACCTCCGCCATGGAAAGTGGATCAATATCCATCATGGTTCATGTCAGAAGAGAAATGTTCATTGTATTATTCGTGCTGGTCATCCAGGTACATGTATATTGACCACACTCAATGTTGCTGACTCCCAGCTGGGACGCCATTGTGTCAATCACTAGCCATAAAGGAAATCCTCCATGGCCGGCAAGCTAGGCCTGCCATATGTGACTCAGGACATGAGCAACAGCAAAACGAGTCAGAATGCACACAGAAGACGACCCAAGGTGACACCAACGGTTTGACGATTTCAGGCTTGTCTGCCCACTGTGAAATTTNGACGAGTTGGTCGGTTATTTGGAGCATTGTCCTTATCTGCAAATTTTGATGCTAACTGTGATACTTTTGCTCCTGCTGTCCCCGGTCTGTTTGCTGCTGGCTCGGAGGGTCCAGGTCGAGATCTCCCACGAGCTGATCCTGCTGTACCAGGACCTCCCGTACTCTGATTCGCTGCTGAGCCAGGTCGATTTGCTCCGCCACGACCGGTGGCACCACCTCTCCCAGCAGTTGTGCCGCCCCTACTGGCAGCGGTGCCACCTCTACCACCTCTACTGGCAGCGGTGCCACCTCTACTTGCAGTTGCGCCACCTCTCCCAGTTGAAGGGTCTTTGCCTGTCACTGAAGTACCCCCTGCAGCAGCTCCTCTCCCACCTCCCCTCCCAGCTCCACCACGTGGAGCCCCGCCACGCCCACCACGACTAGCCGTAGGGCGATCAGAAGAAGCTGAAGGTCCATGCGTTTGTCCCTGCTTGGAATTGCTATTTTCACCAAATTTTGAAGTATTATTTGGCTTTAAAGGTGTTTTTGAAACTGCTGAATTCGGTGACTTTGAAACTGCTGCTAATATTTCATCATACATCGTTTTGGCAGTCGATGTAGGCTGACTATCAGACACTGTCCTATCAGAATCAACATTAGAATAGTCACGATAATTCGACATACTGTTCGGCTCCTTATCAGGCTGGTATATGTTATTTTCCTCAATAGTGTCAGGTTTCATATTATTATTTATTCGAGTCTTTGGAATCGGTCGACTCAGACCAACAGGACGAGTTGAGAAATGTACTGAAGTCTCCGTTGGTTCTCCAAATGGTGCAGATGGCGCTACGCGCACTGGTTTTGTGACATTCGTTTGATTTTCAGATCGAATTTCTGGGTTGGGAATATCCATCATTTTATCATTCGTTGCCTTCATGGTAGTACTCTGAAATACTGGGGCCGAGATATCTCGTGTGAGACTTCCACGTGGTAAACTGGAGCGTTTCTGGGTCGGTCGTCCCGAGTTGGAGGCTGAGCTATCTGATCTACGGATAACTGTGCTGGCCTTCTGGAAAGGTTTAGACCTGGAGAAGAAGAACAAGAATTATGATAACAACACCAACAGACCAGGAATAGCCTCATCAATACGAACCTGTACGCTGAAGGTAGCACACAGTATGGAAATCTCAGTGATATCATCCCTGCGAGCCCCATCTGTGAGCCAAAACCTATGTGTGCTACGGTACCTCATCTCTGCAAAATTTATGCCTGCAACATGGCTCAGACATTATTTCTAATCTCACAGACATGAATAATACAAGTGCTGCCAGTTATAGGCTTCATTGACATCGCTACTTTCAGATTGACCTCCGCCACGGAAAGTGGATCAATATCCATCATGGTTCATGTCCGAGGAGAATGTTCATTGTAACGGTACCGGTATTATTTGTGTTGGTCATCCAAGTACACATATATTGACCACACTCAATGTTGCTGACTCCCAGCTGGGACGCCATTGTGTCAATCACTAGCCATAAAGGAAATCCTCCATGACTGGCAAGCTGGGCCTGCCATATGTGACTCAGGACATGAGCAACAGCAAAACGAGTCAGAATGCACACAGAAGAAGACCCAAGGTGACACCAACGGTTTGACGATTTCAGGCTTGTCTGCCCACTGTGAAATTTGACTTTGTCAATTTGTATAATTGTTCTCTGGTGTCATCTTGGATCTTCTTTCCGGCGCATTCCGACTCAATTTTCTGTCATGGGTCACAGATAACTGGGGACAGAGTACACTCATACTGTAGTCAAGGGAACAATGAGGTAGGCCTATAATACAGGCTTCCAAAGATTCTTATCTGATTTGATGAGGAGGGTGTTGGAGGCAGGGCAATCTGAACATTCACCCCTAGTGGGATCAATCTCGTCAGACCCAGTCTTCATGAGAAAGAGATTCATAAAGGGGAAAAGGGATACTCATTGAAGACAAGGGAGCTGTTTGGATGGGAGATTGATAAACACAGGAGGAAATAGAAGGATTTCTTTGGGCAACACTCTTGTAGGTCATTCTTACTTGACTCAGTTGGAGTTTGTAGCGGAGTCCGTGATCTAAACCTAGTTATTAGCAGACAATATCATTAACATCTTCGTAGAGGAAAAAACAGGGTGGAATAGTGAGAAAATCAAAGGATTGTAAAGAGGTTTGAATCTGTCTGTCACCAGAGTCTAACACTACGCTTCATAAGCAAAGAAAAGTACCCAAATTACAGACTGAACTTGTCATTTTCATACTTAAAATTAATACTCACATGTACGTTCTCCGTCTCCATATTTGAATAAGGAACTTCCTGTATTTGTAACTGAACGCCACAAGGGTGACAATAAGTGGAAGGATGACGAGGAAGATGATGAGGAGGCTGATCATCAGAGACTTGTCACCTGGAAATGAAGAATGAATCACAGTCAACCTGTCATAACTCATCCCAGCAGCTCCTACCATCGAGGATTCAAACACGTGGTCATAACTAGGCCTTTCCACTAATAAATTTACTCATATGGCAGGCCTACACCATTTACTGATCCTTCTCCTCCCGGGCCTATTTCATGCGATTCAAACAAAACAGATCCTGCAGTCAGGGAACTCTAGGTACTCTAGGTGCTCTGAAGGTGGTGTAAGCAACAGGTCTGAAAGCGTTCAACCAATCAGGGAGGTGGTAACACGGACCAAAACACCTACCGAAGAATCTCATTGGCGGAACGCCTGCAGCAGCGCCGTGTACGTGCCAGTCTGTCACCGGCTTGAGGGTCTGCTCTACGTGAGAGCTATTCCACATGAGCTGGCTCTTTATGACCAGATTACCGTAAACCATAGAAAACTACAAGCAGTTGTTTCAGTCACTGGTATCAGCATAAGATGTATGAAACCAACAATGCTGAATGGGGAACCGGTGTGCCCAAAGGAGGCGCTGAAGATCAACTCAGTTTTAACGCAAAAGTGCATGCACTGCAACAATGAAATGTCATTGACATCACGCATCGTTCGTGACGTTATGTGCGATGCGTCATTCGCAATCAATGACGTTGCTCTTCGGTCTGTTCTTTACGCTAAAATAGTAAATTTTATCGATGAAATTCAACATGTTCCCACTTGAATTTTCGTCTGAAAACATTAAGATACATTGAATCAGTCCTATACTCGATGACAAACGTGTAAAATTCGAAATTGAATGGACTACTTCAGGTATACTAGGGCTAGAAGTAGGGTGTAGTTTCAGAATTAAATGACAAATAATGTTGGCTTGACTTTCGACGTCATAGTTTTAACTGAGTTGTTCGTCAGCCCCACGTCACAGACTAGTTCTGCCGGTTGCTCATTGCCACAGAGAGCCAACTTAGAGGAGTGCACGTAGAGGAGTGGCTTAAGCTTATTAACTACAGCAAGGACAAGGAATTATCTTCACACACCCATGGTGTACAAAATCAAGAGAAATTGACAGGGTTTAATGGGTCCACAACCAGTAGGTGAAATTTGTTAGAGAGAAGTTGTTTACACAACCTGGTTGAGGAGGAACAGCACTGGTGGGACGGTTACCTATAGATATATTAAGTGTTACATTAACCAAAAGATAGACATTAATGATGATGATGATGATGACGGTGATGATGGTGATGACTATGAAAAAGAGAGAGAGCTAAAATGGAAACAATTAAATAAGCGAAGTCTGGAGTACATGTAGTGAAACAATGACGTCAGCCACGGATAGCTGATGTTTGTCTGCCTACTCCTGACTTGATGAAATGGAAGGGGCCTACTCCTTGGCACCTCAATGTGCTTGACACACAAGCTAATATGGATTGTATGGTACATACACTCACACTGTGGGGGAGACAACTCAGATTACGGGGCACACAACACACAAACTCAGTTTGTTGGGTTAACCGATTCATTCAAATTGTTGAGGGCACGAACTGACAGTACAGTGGGGACACAAACTTGGATTCAAGAGTACAAAATAGGAAAATTCAGAGTGTGGGACACATAGTTCGTTCAAAGTGTACGGCACACAGACTGAGACTAGACTGGGGTCTACAAATTCACTTGTGAGATATCTGGTAATAAATGTCAAGCATGAGTATGAAATGAAAGAGTAGCATGATTGATATCATCAAGTCAGACAATGTAGATCTATGCAAATGGCAAATGAAACTAGCACACACAGTTCACACCTAAATGAATGGTGTATGAAGCATGAAGTGATGGCTGATGCATTGTTTTACCTTCAAAACTCCAAGGTACATGCACTGTGCATGCACAAACATGTTCTACTTCAATTAGATGTCAGGTGCACTCTATCTCTATCATGTGTTTTATGAGGTAAACTACAAGGAGCTGTTTATTATCCTCTCTCATCAACATAGTTTCACCTCTCAGGGTGACGACTGTTGATGTTAAGACTAAGCGTTTAGTGCTGGTGCCTTGGTGCAACGTGTAGAGCTACCAGAGCTACCGACCATTCACTCTGCCACATGTAGTTGAGCTACCAGATCTAATGACTACAGACTGTGTCATGTGTACAGCGGGTGATCCACTGTTGCGATTTTGGCTTGAGACGGGGTTGCGTTCCCTTGCGATTACCTTATAAGGACTTCCGATTGCCATATAAGGTAACCACAAGGGAACGCAACCCCGCCTCAAGCCGAAATCGCAACAGTGGATCACCCGCTTACATGTAGAGCTACCAGATTGAATGACCATTGACCGTGACACGTGTAGCACTACCAGATCGAATGACCATTGACCGTGACACATGTAACACTACCAGATCCATTGACCGTGACATGTGTAGAGCTACCAGATCTAATGACCATTGACCGTGACACGTGTAGAGCTACGGTACCAGATCTAATGGCCATTGACCGTGACACGTGTAGAGCTACCAGATCTAATGACCATTGACCGTGACACGTGTAGAGCTACCAGATCTAATGACCATTGACCGTGCCATGTG